>JASAOD010001902.1:0-77008 GCA_030849845.1 Crithidia brevicula | reverse complement strand
CACCACCACCACCAACATCACAAGACTCGCAGGAGATACCCCACCAGCGAGGGCAACGACATGGAGAACACAGCAGCATCCAACAACCAGACCCATCCCCTCATTGGAGGCACCTTAGTTATCATCAGAAAGCCGCAACCAACCCAACACGACTGCAGTGGAGAACACCTACCAAGAGAGAGAAACGAGCAGCTGTCCAACGCAATTGTCATTAGGACAATGCAACTGCGCCAACCCGCTCATACCGATAAACGTGACGCCCTCAACAACGATGCACGTCAACGCGCCCGTGATGACAAACTGTGTGAGGCCTACAACGCAAATAACACTTTCGAGACACGCAGCCTCCTGCAACGCGGACATCGTCACCGTAAAGACAGCTTTGTTCACTGAAGCCGCCTGATCGCGCAGAGGCAACACTCCTTCAAAAGCGGGCTGTCCACTTTGAATATTCAGAAAGGTGGCGGACAACCCTTTGCATTAGTACTGTCGTTCCTCTTTTCTCACCCAGCAGTGGACGTACAAGAAAAGGAAGCGGCCTCTTGCAGGTCGTCAGGCTTCGTCGAGGAGAAATGAAACGCATGTGGATGGCTTTTGGTGTGCTTGCATTTATGCGTCGTCTCAAGTCGCTCTCCTCACTGTGACCTGGCGGTAGTGCACAGCCTGCGTAGACAACCCATACACACCCGCACAAGCTGCAGCACCAGAGAATCCACTGCAGATGGAAGAGAGGAGGGAATCACCCAACCGCAGCACGCTGCCACGCACACTTTTCTAAGCAGCTTAGCCCTGACATGAACGCGGGAGTGGCATGTTGATCGTCGCCTGCTGACTTTCCAATGCCAGCTTGCTACAGATTTGCGGTTGCATGGGCGAGAGATGCAAAAGCGTTCTTTGAGCCATGATAGCCATGCAACACGAAACGAATTGCACACCTATGAGAGATGTAGCTGAGTCAACAAAACAACTGTGTGGAAGGCTGATAATGCTACCAGCAGCCTTGAGGATGACATCTCGGTGGAGGTGGTGCTGCGCACATCGGCACGCTTACGAACAAAGAAACAGCCCCTTAGAGACTGGAGTCGTACAAAGAGAAAGCAGCGAATGAAGCAGACACTGGCTCCCTGAGAGATAACAAGATGATGACTGCTACAGGGAGAAAACAGCCCCATCAACTTATGGATGATTGCCGCATCAGTTATGCATGCCACATGCTTGTCACAGATATGCGGTGAAAAAAATTATGATTTTTGATTTGTATACAAAAAGAAATCACCGAGGTTGCAACACCCTGCATTCGTGCAGAACAAACGCACACCTTTCCAGTTTGAAAAGGCCAGACAAGCGAAGAGGAAAGGGAGGGAAAGATAACAGTAAAGTCGTTCCAAATCAAGAGAGAATGGCAAAAGACATTCACCCAAACATCACTATACTTGAAAGAGGAAGCGGGCAGTATGCTGTAAAAGTCGAGCTCTACACACTTGACCAAGAACCGCATCAATCGCGGAACCCACGCCGCTTACAATACCTGTGGAAGATTACAACGAGTGCCACCCACGCAGAACAACCAACCTAGTGCTGGTTTGTATTCATCTGGTATAAAAGCCTAGTAGTCCGCCCTCCTTTGCACGCAGTCGGCACATTACTTTTGTTTTCAGTATTTTGCTAACAGTGATACTAACAGAAGTAAAAAAAAAAAGGAAAAAAGATAAAACACGTTTTGTAATCGACATATAACGTATCCTTAAATCGAGCGAGCAAAACAAAATGACTAAGAAAAGTAAACATCTCACCTGCTTTTGCCAGATTAAAAAGTAAATATGAAAAAAAAAAGTTGAAATACCTAAGAAATACAAAGAGATTTAACATAAGAAGTGAAAAAAAAGAGTATGTTGCAAGAGAAATATGAGATAAAAGAAAGCACGAATAAAGAAAAAAGTAGAGAAGCATATGTGTTTTTTAATTATGTTTTTTCCCCTGGTTTTCAATGTTTGAAAAAACAATGTTAAGGTTGCCATAACGGCACAGTTTATTCTTTGCGGGCATCGGTACCTTTTTTGCGCCGTGGAAGACTTGGCGAAAGACTGCAGAGACAGTTTTCACAGCAGTAGCCACATGCCTCCCGAAGGTCATTAAAAAAATTAAAACAAAAAAAACGTGGCAAAGCAAGAGGCGGCGCTGGAGAGTAAAGAGCTTGTGCTTTAATGAAGAGAACTGTAAGGTTCATGTGTAGCAACACAAGTACATCACTCACCATACCACAAACTTGATCTTTCATCCCATTTGGGTTCAGAGACGATGCGCTCCAAGTGAGAAACCTGAAAGAAATTCAATAGAAGCAGCCTCTCACACTGCTATCAAATACATTCCCTTAGAGCTCAGTCCCTTTTGCTCACCAACTGTGCCCATCCGACCTCGTCTGATTACTAGTCAATCTCGCAACTCGGTAAGCGGTTCCTCAGCTCTTGCACGTCTACCTCTTCACAGTCTGACGCGTTGATTTTTCGAAGGTTTGGTGCACCAACGAGCCCGTAGAGGTTAAGCATAGCTCTGTTGCTCGAAACATCAATCTCCCTCAGATGCGGGCATTGGCACAGACCATCCACATCCCGTAGGTTGCAGCCAGCAACGTCAATTCTCTCAAGCCTTGGCGCACCTGCGAGACCGCGGAGAGAACGCAGGCCACGGCTTTCGGTGAACTCGACCTCCCTCAAATGCGGGCATTGGCCCAGGCCATCCACATCCCGGAACCCGCAAGTCCAGGCCACAACCTTTTCAAGTCGCGGCGCACCAGCGAGACCGCGGAGAGAGCGCAGCAGGCGGTTGCCGGTGACGTCGATCTCCTTCAGCACCAGGCATTGGCTCAGGTCATCGACATCCCGAAGTCCACTATATAAGGCCATAACCTTTTCAAGCTGTGGTACAGCAGCGAGACCGCGGAGAGAGCGCAGCGGGCGGTTGTTGGTAACGTCGATCTCCCTCAGCTGCAGGCATTCGCCTAACCCCTCCACATCCTGCAGGTTACAAAAAGAGGCCACAATTTTTTCAAGCCGTGGTGCATCAGCGAGGCCGCGGAGAGAACGCAAATCACCATTATCGGTGACATCGAGAGAGCTCAGCATGGAGTAGCGCTCCAAACCGGTAAGTGACTGTATGCCACAGTTCCGAGCTGTCAGACAACGGAGGTGCTGCGATGGTGGCAGTGCGGAGAAGTCACGGATTTGGCATGTGCTTTCAAGCTCAATCGCGCTAATTTGCATTTCCGCTGCCACACTCAGTGCGCGACGCACAGCGGCATCACTGCGAACGCGAAACACCCCGTTCTTCATTTTGATAGACAAGCTCGTCAAGTTCGAAAACGTTGACAGCGCACAGAGAAGGGTGCCACACTGCCCGTCGCACAGATTACGTGCGTGCTTCTTTTTCCGGCTGGAGCATCGTCTGCAGAGAGTTGCTTCACTGACGAGAATTTCCAGTGCCACGACTCGGCTTCTGAGGCGGTCGGAGAGATGCGCAAGCAAATCGCTGCATGCGTTGTCTGCATCGAGCTTCACCGCCATTCCTCGCCAATTAGCCCACCACAACGAGTTCGCAAGTGCTGGGGACGTTTTCAGTAGGCCAGTTGCACTGATACAAAAAAGAAGCCTCTGCTCTATGGCCTTCACTTGGACGCAATCGGGATAAGGCGAATAATCGCCAGTAATAACACCCGCGTCCAGCCTCATCGCCGGACTCACAGCAGAAAGGGTGAGGAAAATATCTGAAACGAAGCTTTTGCACATGAAGCTCATCACCTGCGCAACGCCATCGGAGTGCAGAAGCGACAGTGCCTCGCGAGCGTCGTTTGAAGAGTTGTCCTTCAGAGCCTCGCTGAGGTCTTCGAAGTGTCCTCCGTAGTGTGTGTAAAGTTGATTCATTAGAGTAGCTGATGGGTTGTGTGTGTGTGTCTGTTTGTGAGTGAGGAAAAAATAACACAGGGTTGCCCTCCCTTGCGAGAGAAAAAAAACCGAAGGGTTGTCTGAACAGTGTGTGATGGAAGAAAAGACGCATCAAACGTCACAACATCTTAGACGGAAATAGAAAGCAAGGCTAGGAGACACTCAGTGGGATCTCGGATGAACATCTTCTCGGCGCACCTAACAGTAGTGACGGACAAGTGGCCGTCACGCCCACCACTCAAAACAATCACACCTCTTATCGATGCATCCATTCTGCTTTGCTTCGCATTCATCACATCAGGCTTTCCGCGACAACGGCCCAGCAAAAATAGAAGCCGGACACCAAACTGGTTCGTCCTAAATGAGTATGTGTGCTCCATCTTTTGCATGTGAAAAGGGAATCAGAAAAGATGTAGCTGACATAAAAAAAAAAAAAAAAAAAATAGATCAGACACTTCGATAGAGCAGCCCAACCGAATAGGACAAAACACCTCTAGAACATTCAAGTGGTTCAAATCCAAACAAAGGACGCGAGCAGCAGAAACAAACACAAAAGATAAACAACGAGAGGGTCTCAAAAAGGGAAAAAGGAAGACCGCTGAGAAATCAGCTTCTTCTCCGGACGCCAGTTTCCCACAAGCTGGTGCAGGACAAAAGTAAAAGGGAAAGGATAACACTGGAAACATACGTCAAACTAACCGCATGGATACCAGCTCGCAGAGACTGACGACGATGATTCCGAGCAGCGATAGGAATAGAGTGAAGTCTAGAAAACCCACACCCCAAAGCGACTTTGAGCAGAAGAGAGAAGCCCAGAAAAGATAAAAGCAGTACGGTGCTATACAATTACAGAAAGGAGGGGAAAAGTTATTAGTCTAGAAGAACAATGAGAGCAAACAATTATAACCTAGTAGATCCGCATGCTTTAAAAGTGAAGCGGAACCCACTCTGAGCCAGCTGGCGTGAGCACGGCAAAAAAAAAAAACAGGCAGAAAAGATTAAAGAAACGAAAGAAGAAATGCCCCACAAGGAACACGAGTAGCAGCTCGTATCTTCAGCTCCATTAATAGATAACGTCGCTAAAGCCCGAAAAGATCACTTAGCTTAACACACCTGAGGAAGTGCACGGCTGCAAAGACGCTTGAAAAGTACGCTGTCCTTCCGCACCCACGCAGGCAGTCTGGTAGAATGTTGTAGAGTCAGCGCCTGTCGGAGAACCAATTCCCGAAGATCGAATGCTGCATCAAGTACCGTCGTCTTCCCTCCGGCCGTGATGAGGGCGAAGGATCTTGAGGTGTGCTAAACAGTTAAGCTGGCTGCACATACGCGCTGAGTTGCCTCACACCCAGAGAAAAGACTTGCTTATCTTTTGGAGGGAGGCAGAACCGTGAGAAGTTCGCAAGGTAAATATGCAACTCACTTTGTCGGCCTAGTCGAAAAGATCATCTATTACGTAGCACAAAGCCACCGCCAAAGTTGAGCATTGTAAACAGAAAGTGAGAGGCATTCTGCTTATGCAAGTAGAAGTCGCTGCATTCTATTTTGCATTCTAAAATGGTTTGCTGATCAAGAGGAAGAAAGCTGTGGGAAGGAAAAAAAAGGGAGAAGTGTACGCGTAAGCGAAGCGTTCAACAGCAGTCAGTTGTTCGGAGTTCTATAGCAGAGAAACAGTAGAGTGAAATGCAAGCAAAGCAATTCGATGTCTGCAACTTCAATTTCCGCGTTGCCAGCAAACCCAATCGATATTGAGGCGCTCTACTTGCTGAATAAGTGAGAGTTTCGCGTGCAATGTAGAGAGGTCATCTACATAAACAGACTGGTAGCAGTGTCGCACGCATCCCACACCTTTCCGCTAGCGACTATTTAAAAAAAAACTCGCCGTCGTGGCTGTTAAAGCATCGACCTTTTAGATGTCCATGCTGCATTGTAGATCAACTTTAGAAATGTACTGTAACAACGAAACTTTATCCGTCTCCTATGTAAAAAGAGCGCTGTATACCACGTCGCCACATCGCAAAGCCACCAAGTCCGCCAAAAGAAGAAACAAATCAGAAGCACAAGCACATGCTGCGCACACACATAAACCAGTAAGGAACATAACGCATCGCTTTCAAGAAACGGCACAAAAGAGCAAATTACGGCGCACTCCAATCCAGTGAGCGTGGGAACTGTTCGTGATTGATAAATGGAAGATCCTGCAGATCCTTTTCCGGGTGGTGCTGCTCCATCTGCTGCACAGGAATTGGGTGCATGAACCACGTTTGATCCTCTTCGAAAGGGGTCTGGTCAACCTTGCCGGGCACTTGCTGCATCGGCCACAGTTTGTTGACGTTGTACACCGGCGTAGGTTCGTCCTGCAGCAGCAACTGTTTGTCCAAGTACTTGGCTGTGTAGGCAATCCAGTTATCGCTTGCGTTCGTCGCCTGCGGGGTTGCAGGGAAGCGAGAAGTGGGAGTATGATACTCGTGCGGAAACTTCTCCGCGTTGGGTGGAAGGCTTGGGATCTCGCTCAGACCAGACACAGCCTGCTCGCCCAGCGTGCGCGCCAGTAACGCATCCGTCGCGGCCTGCGAGCGGAGCTGCGGGTGTGTAATGCGGCGTGGAGTTTTAGCCGTGGCAGGCACGCGGACTGTCGTGGCAGTGGACAGGTCCGCGCCGGCCTCTTCATTGCAGGCTCGAAGGTCCGCCTCGCTACAACCTAAGCGGACGGCAATGGAGGCCCACGAGTCGTCTTCAAAAACTGGCTCCGCGGCGGCAAAGGACGTCTCTGCTGATGCCAGGGTGGCAGCATACGGCACAACGAGCTCCTTCACTGAGGGATCAAAGCTGCCATCGTCTCCGCCCTCGGCGACTCGGTACGTGAGGGCTGCCTGGCCGTTAGCCTGCTGCAGCTCCTCCACAGAGCAGCCGAGCAGCTCAGCCGCCATGCGCCACGAAACTACGGCTGGCTTGCCGTCGCCGGGCTGCAGCGGCAGCAACGCAGGCACATTGCTGGTGCTAGTAAGGCGTCGCGTTGCTGAGCCAGGCACGTTCACGGATACTCCGGCCGAGACATTTTCTAGCGTGTCGTTGGCGCTCTTGAGGTCGTCCACGCTGCAGCCGAGACGCCGAGCAAGAGTGTCCCACGTGTCTCCCTCTTCGCACACCGCCACATCGAGAATGTCGACTGGGGCGCTTTGCCAGTCCAGCGCAAAGGAGAACATGCGGTGGTGCTCGTGGGTCGGCTTCACGTCCACATCGTGCTCCGTTGGGAAGATGGCGGCGTCGTGGACCATGTTGCGGCGGTACGTTGTGTGGAACTCGCAGCTCGTCTGGCGGTGCAGCCAATGGCGGATGCCGTACATGCGCTGTTCAAACTCGGTGCTCTGGAAGGGCATTTTGACCACCACTACACGGAAGTACTTGCGGAACTCGTAATGGGCGGTGGACATCTCCAACTCGGTGAAGGAGGTGTCCGAGGACGACGTCCAGAACTCGGCCAGCCGTGTCCAAGGCTCCATCTTCTCCACGTAGGGCCACGACACGTTGGCATCGTAAATGTTGGTCGTCCCGGGAATAGGAACGTTGGCCCGGTTAATGAGACCCACGCACTGCTCCTCCAGCCGCTCATACTCACTGCGCAAGAAGTGGGCCACCTCCTCAGCATCGTAGTGATCCGCACCACCAAACGGGCCCTTCAGCGACGCGTTGAAGGCTGCTACCATCTCTGGATCTACTGCGCCACCGTCTTCTAAACTTTCGATGCTGGCGCGAATGTTGCGCAGTTTCTCCTCCACCACTTGCCGACCCACGTCCTTCAAAAACATCACCACATCATCCGCCAGCTTCATCACGTGATGATCCCAGAAACCCTCGAGAACAATGCGGTACGTCACTTCGGAGCTATTTAGGGAGTTGTCGCTCGCATTCTCAAAGGTGAAGCGCTTGTTGCGCACCTTGGCCACCTCGTACTCGTACCAATCCTCTGTATTCCACTTGAAGGGGAAGGTCGACCGGTCGGCAGGGATCTTGCCGGCACACGCCAGCGGCTCCTCAAGGCGACCCACGTCACGCTGCACCGCTAACGGACTAAGGATCTTAGTGTGTTGCTGGCGTTCCGCAATGGCGCGGCTCAGAAGCGTCTCCATGGACGGTGGCGGTGTAGCCGTCTCGGCCGTGTTCATCTTGGTCAAATAGGCCTCGCGGAAGGGAAAGCCTTTCGCACCTTTCCCGCGCGACGACTGCGGGGTGTAACGCTGGGCCTCACGCAGGTGCTGCACATACTCGCGGCCCTTTGAGTCGAACTCGTTGTACGGGCGGAAGCGGAAGGCGTTGGCCGGCGCGCTGGCGCTCCACGGGCGGTAGTCTCCAAGGTGGTGCGTCATGGACGTGCACACGTACCAGCTGTCCACGTACTGGTCCTCCGGCACGTCAGGTCGGACAAGATTGCCGCGGATCGAAACGGGAAATTTGTCGTCGATGGGGTCGATGAACTCATTCGTTTTGGTGCTGTTCATGTTTTGCGGTGCAGCGACTGGAGCCGGACCGTCGAACTTCGGCATTTGAGACGGTATCCGGTACCGCGACCAGTAGTACCGACCAACGGTGCTGCGACGCATGGTGGGAAAGCGAAAAGCTGATGAGTCCCTGTTGCAGTGCGAGTGCGTCAGCTAAGACGGAGACAATAGGCAGCTGGGTACCTCGTTGTGCACCTCAGCAAATCAAACTGCGTGAGTGGACGTAATAAACCAATAGTCGTATATTTGACCAGAAAAAAGTGTCAGGTGGAAGCACAGGAGAAAGAGAGAGAAAAAAGTACATTGAAAAGCAGACATGGCACAGCTAGTAAAAGTGACTCTTTGTGGTAAAAAGTATTATTTTTTATTGTTTGTTTCGCTCAGACAGGACGGAAAACGACATGCATTGAAAACTGCAGAAACAAATGTTCTGTGCACACGCACACACACACACACACACACACATACATATATGCAAAGATGAACATTGTCGGAGGTGATGGTGAGTTGCACTTTTAGTAGCGGTGGTAGACGCCCTCAAGTTGCATCTGTTTTAATAGACACTGAAGCACACCGTTGCGTCACGCCCGCCGCGATAGGCGAAGCATGTAAAATAGTCTCACGCTTGTGAACCTGAGCGCGTTGGAAAAGAAGCACAACTTCGATACATGTTTAAGGTTTTTTTAAATAAAAAGATGCTTCCCTTCTGAGGGAAGTGAGTAAATAGTAAAGAAAGCGCAAGTTTGCTCGCAGACTACGGTGCTGTGGAGCTGCAACGATGGGCCGGCACAATCTTCAACTAGCTGTGGCTACTCGGCCTGAGGTTGTACATAGGAGTTGACGGTGTCATCCACCATCCACCCGTACTGGCGGATCAGTTCCTCCTTGCCACGGCAGCTCACGGTGTCGACTGGGGCGTCAAGAGCCTCCTGGGCCGCTGCCGCCGCAACGTTGGGGAGCACCGCAAACCAGATGAGTCCTTCGTGCGTGCCGCGGATAAGCGCCACCTTGCCGTTCCGAAGACTCTTCGTGAAGTGCACAATCTGGCCGGGGCGGAAGCCGTATATGTTTTCAGCGCTTGCGTCCAGCGTGATGGGACCACCCGAAACGGTCTTCACAGTGACAGACATCGTCAAGAAACAAAAGAAGAAATGGTTTTTTTTTTGATGAAAAGGAAAGCGTGAAAACCGACGCGAGGCGGCTTTACGAGTGCCGAGGAATAATTATTTTTGTTGTTTTTGTGTTTCTTTTCTCGCATGTGTCAATGAGTTAGGAGGAGAGGGACGGAAATGGGGCAGTTGAATGCGTCAACACGTATAAGCAACACAAGAAGGACAGAAGTACGAAATCGAAAGGTAGTGAAGCACACGAAATGATAAAATCATACACACAAACGCGCCGGGTTTACCGACGTGCGGGTAGATGCTAAACGTTTTTTTCTTAGCCAATAAGTAATAAAGCAAAATTACGGTACAACATCTCGAGAAAGTTCTCGCTCTCGAGGCTCACGAAACGAATCAGCAGAGCGCAAAAAAGTTCAAAGAACATTCTGCTCTCAATGCAATGACCGTAGAAGTCGGACAGTAAAAAAATAAGGGAAGAAAAAAGATAATGAGCAGAGGATTTAGTGGAGGGCAAAACCATCATGCCCCACCGACACGGATGATGTGTCTTTAGCAATGTCATCAAGGCTGAATGGCTGCGAGCGGTACGAGCTGCAGTCGGGGTCGAAACACTTTTGCACAAAGGTCCGCTTCTCAACATCCACCACGAGGTAGACGTTGTTTGACTTGTGCTCTCGCCCAACGCGCTGGCAGTACCGCGTCCCGCTCACCTGGAATGTGAAAAAGCGATCATGCAGCTGACGCGGACGCCAGACGCTGCAGTCAGCGCGAGAGATCCGCGCGTACGCCCTCTGGAGCAACTGCGCCAGCTGTTCGATAGCGCCGTCATCTTTGCAGTCGACGTCTTCCCATGATACCGCGTTCGCCCGTGCGGCGCTGGGTGAGAAGGTCGTTCGGGGGCACCCACCGCTATCGCTGTTGTCGCCTGCAACGTGAAACGAGTGGGCCGGCGACGCGGCGGAGAGGCGCTGCGCAATTAAAGTTGACAAGAAGACGTCAAGTGAAGGCGGTGCAGACTTTGCGGTAGCAGAGGTGTCCCCGCGCCTTCCCCGAAGGTGGTGCTCGTGGACTCGCAGCACACTTGTCTTGCCGAGTTTGCAGCTGCCGATGCAACGCATCATTCTGTTTTTGGAGTAGACAGCTTCGTCCACGACGCACTTTCGCGGCAGGTACGGAAGCGTATTACGTGGGTAATCGGTGGAGAGTTCGTCCAGCACTGCACACCAGACAGGAGAGCCGTGAAAAAACAGACTCTCATGTATGCTGCAGTGCTGAATCGCGCGAGCATGCAAATACGCGACAAATTGGCGCACAAACGCCTTCACCGAGTTTGTCGAATCGAAGACGGTGTTGTGGAACTTAACGACGTAGTGATGTGAGAACTTTGCCGATGCACCAGAAAGCGGCACCGACTGCAGCACCCACACCTCCTCAAACGTGGGAGCCTCAGAGCCACCATCGCTCTCGTTTCGTGGAGAAGCTAGCGACGGAAAGCGAAGGTGGACAAATTTCTCCAGCTCCCGCAAGAGTATGTCGCACGTTCGTGTGTTGTCGGGCTCTACAGAGCAGTCGAGTCCGCACATCCCCGGTGGCGTCCCAGTCGACCGGCGGCACAGATTTCGGTAACGTGACGCAGTGACCTGAAACGTTGTGCATCTCCGCCCCGACGCCCCTGTCTCCTCCACACACACCATCGATTCGTCGACACCAATAACTGAGGAGGAAGAGGAAGAGGAAGAGTCATCGCCAACGCAGACGGCAGCACGGAGACCTGCATAGTTCCCCTCCCTCTCAACGTCAAAGTACAGGTGGCAAGGTGTTCCTTCGCGAATGATCTCGTAGAGGTGAAGCTGACGAGGTTCAATCATGGCAAGTATTTTCTGAATACCGGCGGGGGTCGATGCGAGGAACATGCGATTTTGCTGCGACAGAGGTGCGTCTCCGTAGAGAAGAGAAAAGTCTTCACGAGGTCGCTTGTGCGGCCGCGCAGTGTTGCTCTGCGGCGCTGCAACGGTACACCTGGTCTTGAACAATGAGACCTCACGGCCGTTGGATGAGTGACGGGAGAGCAGCCGCGACACCTCACTCGATGAAGGGAACTCGATGGAGAAGCACAGCCACGCATCGCCACCCTGGCGAGTTGCAGCATCGTCGACAAATGCGAAGAGCTGCTGTTGTAAAGCGAACAGGCGACACTCCTTCTCGTCGAATTGCTGCTCAAAAGTGTCCTTGCACCACAACATCGCCCCTGGGCCGACTCTAATGCAGAGGGAATACAATGTAGAAAACAAAAAAAGGATTTTTTACGTGGTTGAATTTACACCCGTGCCTCACACAATGGTGCCTGCACCACAGTTTTTTTTTTTTTTTTAGTATATATCAGCAAATATGCCTGATAGGTTGTCAGTCTTTCGAGGAGATGAGGGCAGAGAAGAAAGAAGGTTAGCGACGATCGATAGCATTGGATAATGAAGGAAAAGGTAGCGTTTCGGCTATCACGACATATAATGGCTTCGGGTGGTTGTTTTTATTTATTCATTTGTTTTGCAGAGCAGTGTTGTGCGCACGATCAATGAAACCTCCTGATCTGATCGCCGTTTTCGAAATACTGGTCAATTTTCATGTTCTCTTGTCTTTGTGAAGCACTAACCAAACCTGTTGACGTAACACTTAAACCAAAAAAAAAAGCCTCTCTCTCTTTTACAGGCATGTAGGTCAGATTACCCTACGGTTAATGTGAAGATGACGACGTATTCGGTGCCTCCCGCCCACTCTCTCCTGTAACACCCTCCAGCGCCACAACATCGCGCAGAGCGCCACCCAAGAAGGCCCGCGCAGCACTCTCCCTCGCAGTGGTGTAGCGCGGCGAGATGGCCCGACCAACAAGGTTCATCTCACCGCCGCTGCCCGCGCGCATGGTCACCTCAAAGAGGCGTCGATGCGGATGGGCGAAAGCGTCGAGGTAGTCTGGCATGGACGCTCCATTGGCATCGAAGGGCACACCGTTGCGGGCATCGGACAGCGTGTCATAAAAGCGTGGGTCGCGGACGTGCTTCTTAAACTTGGCGCGGCGCACAATCCGGCCGTTCTCCGGCTGTGCAGGTCCATAGACATCCGCGTATGACGGAGCGGCTGCGAAGTTTACCCACCCGGCAAAGGCGGGGCCACGCTCATATGCCGCCCGCTCCGGCGCGGACAGCCAACCGTCGTCTCGTTTCTCGGTGGATGTCAACAGGGCACCGGCCTCCTGCGCAGGCTCGAGGTTTTGCGACGCCAGTGCCGCCGTCCGCCGACGCCACACATCGACGGAGTCGACCAGGCCGGGGCCCTTCGCCAACTCGTGGCTGCGCAGCGCCGCACCTGTGAGTCCCTCCAACGTGATGTCTTTCCGTCCCGCGCGTGACACGTCAAATCCGGTGAGAATAGAAAGACCCCCTGCGCTTTGGGCGTCGCCGTTAGCAGAGTCTGAGGAGGACGCCGCCTCCGCCGTGTTCGGTGCAGCAGCCTGGGTCGAGCCAGTGGTCGGGTCAGTTTTGTCATCCGGCAGAATGCGCGACTTGGACGTGTAGTGGACGGCCAGGCCCTGTGCAGCCAACACCGCTTCAGCCACACTTGTCGCTGGAAACTGCTCCAGCACCCGCAGCAGCAGCTGGGAGGCGCGCCGTGGTATGTTGGGTTCGTCCTGCAGCGCGTAAACGTGCTCCAGCACGCGCGCGGCGGCGTCGCGGCCGAGGGCTTGATGCACGGCACCGACAAACTGCGAGAATTTCCACCCAAGGGGGCTCTGACCGCAGGGGAGAAGGGCAACGTGGTGTGAGGTGCCGACCACATCCTGCCGGCGCACAGAAACCCGCTCCGCCTCCAGGAAGTCAAGCGCGTTGTCCGAGAGGTCCGTTGCGTCGCGCGCGTTTGACTCGGGCGACATCGCCATGGCCTCAAATTGAAGCTCCTTTGCGAAAAGTCGCAGAGTAAAGTGGTTGTGCAGAACTGCGTTGATCCCTGCGGCCGCATTGGTGGTCAGCACTGCGCCGCGCCGAGTGCAGTAGCGCAGCAGCGCGGCAGAAAGATAGCTGTCCACCAACGCGTCGCCGAGAGTGGTGAGCTGGTGCTGGTGAAAGTCGAACTTGGGAGAAAAGAGGGGTAAGAAAGCGGATGCGGCGCCGCTGGAGAGCACTGAGGGCGATGCGTCTGGAAGAACGTGTCTGCAGGGCACACCGCACTGGCCGAGTGCTTGCAGCAGGCAGCGATACGCCACGAGGTCGACCTCCTTCGCACGCCAAATAGAGCAGCAGCGCATCTCTCCAGAGTCTCGCGAGTAATCGTAGCTCCTGAATTGTCTGTGTGTGTTTTTTTTTCTTTTTGAGGGTATGTGTGTTATGTCACTCTCCTATGTTTATTGCAAAGCCACAGCTACAACCCCACATACATCAATAAGAAAGGAGTGATATCTTCTTCCCTTTGGGAGAATAATATGCAGCCTGCACTTTAAGACAGAAAGCGAAAGAGAGAAGCGAGAAGAGCAGCAGAATGAGAAAAGGACATGATATGGACGAATAAACAGAGGAAAACAAGCAGCACAGCAGTGACTGTTTTCTGCGACAGATAACCTTTGTAGGGAGCTCTAAAGCGCTCGGCCATTTGTTGTTGTTCAAGTACAATTGCATCTTGAACGGCGATGATAGAGCGCCTAAGTCAAAGGGGAGCGCCGCATGCGCATAGATGGATGAAATGGAAAATAGAAAGAAAATAGAGAAACTGCAAAAATAAGCGTGCGTGTGTGGCGGCGGTATGGCATTCAGCCTCTTATTCTTTTTTTTTCAGGTGTATTTTGTTTCGTATCCAGTAGGCAGCCACTTCGGCGTCCTGGTGACAACAGCGACAGCTTGGCTACCGTTGCCGGTGTCGAGAGAAGCGGTGAAGGTCAAATGTTCTCCACTTCGTCACATTGATGCTGATCATCTATCCGCCCGTCAACATCAGAAAACGCAAGGGACGACTCGTACGCATCGAACTCGCGACGAACATCTTCGTTTTCTGGTAGAGCAACCGCGGTTGCTGTTTCCTCTTGCGAGCTGGCCTGCGGCTCCGAGGGCAGCGGCAAAGGCCTCTCGTTCATCTCCGACGAGTGAGGTGGTACCTTCTCCGCTGACTCGCTCTTCTCCAACGACGGATAAGATTTGGTGCGATGAAAGGAATCGACAAGGCGCTCGAGTAGCGGCCCGTCGCCAGGCAGCGCTTGCAGGTCTCCGAAGAGGGCATCCTGCTCCATGGCGAGCAGATGAACGCTGCCCTCCACCTCCAACACGCCAGCAGTCTGCCGCAGACGGTGATGCTGGAGGAAGTCGTAGAGGAGAAGAAGACTCAGCTTCGAAGACGCGGAAAGGGTGGAGGGGTGAAACACATCTCCAACGGCCGCGCGCTGAAGATCCTCGTCGCCGCGTAACAGCGACAGGGCGGAGGCGCGCAGCTCCGCACGTATCTTGCCCAGCACGCCAGACGATGTTAACGCGCTGACAAAAGCGTCTTGGAGCTGTAGGAGGGCCGCATTGGACTCGTTGCCCTCTTCAAGATGCTGTGCCGCATCACCGTCGTACTCATCCCCTGGCGACTGCATCTCTTCGCAATTGTATTCTGCGTGAAATCGAAATAGCCCAGCAGGAAGAGAAATAGGCCACACAATTATTTTATACTCTTCCTTTTTCGCGTGTGCCTGTGCAACTGTATGTGTGTGTGTACGATAAGTTCGTTAATGTGGCTCTGATTTGACTCCGTTTCCTTCAAATAATTTGTTGTTGTTGTCGTTGGGTAACGGTTGCAAGGAACTGCGAAAGAAAGCAGATGAGATATAAAATATATATATATATATATGATATTGTTATAGAGAGAGAGAGAATGAGATTGGATATAAAAAATAGCTTCATAAAACTCCGTACTGAACCTCTAGAACAAAGAGAGGTGCGATTTGCCTCAGTAAAATCGCACCGCCCACGCCGCGGTCTTCCATTTGTGTTGCTTAAACCCCCGCAGCGCATGCGCGAGTGAGTTGCTGACTACGCATCCCATTTGTATGCCGATGCATTGTCTAGTCTCTCCCCTATAAGCGCTCTCGCTGCAGCGGGCAACTTGCAACTGCGCGTGCGAACAGACATCAGAACCATACGATACCAATGTAGGCGTGTTTTTCCCACGCGGAAGCTTCTCTTCAAGAAGGAGGGCCTCAGCGTCGCTCCAAGATGTTAACAACAACCTGCAGCCATGTGTTTACGTGCTTAAATCATGCATATGTATACCTCAACCCATGAAAGGATTAATTTGTTTTATAATTAAACGTCAAGTAAAACAGAATAGGCTGACGCGCTGCATTCGACCGGCACGCTTACACGTAGGAGGAGGTGAAGCGGAAGAATTTTGCAGTACCGTCGTCGCTCGTGCTCGCTAACACCGTTGGAGTTGTGGTGAGACTGAGCACCATGCGCCGGTGCCCCATAAGCACCGAGAGCGGCGCCTGTTCAGCTGAGCGGCCATCCCACACACGCACCTCGCCGTCGCTGCAGCCCGCTGCAATTAGGTGCGACTGCGACCAGAGTGCGGGAATGACACTCTCCCCAACTTCGAGAATGGTGCGTGGGGTGAAGTCGGCCACGTTCCACACAATGACCCGAGCGTCACAGCTGGCCGTGAGCAACAGCAGTGCGTTCGGGCTCATGGTAAGCGACTCGATGGCCTGCTCGTGGAGCTCCTCCAGGTGCGTCACCACCTTCCCGCTGCGGAGGGAGAAGACGTGCAGCGTGCCATCCTCGCAGCCGAGAACGCACTGATCGGCGTTGACGAACTGCAGCGCGGT
Source organism: Crithidia brevicula (assembly GCA_030849845.1). Lineage (NCBI taxonomy): Eukaryota > Euglenozoa > Kinetoplastea > Trypanosomatida > Trypanosomatidae > Crithidia > Crithidia brevicula. The sequence continues at coordinate 60,606 of JASAOD010001902.1, read as the reverse complement.
GACGCCGGCGTTGTCGGGGCTGAGGTCCTTCACGATGTTCGCTTCTTGCTCGCCAGTTTTAGGGTTGAAGATGCTGACGGAACCGTCGCTGCTGCCTGTCACGAGCTTCTTGACATCCGGCGACCACGCCGTGCAGGTGACAGCGCCTCGGTGGCCCACAAAGTACATCACCAGCGTGCCTTTCAGTACGTTCCACATCGCAGCCTGTGCGTCGTCGGCACCGGCCGCGAGGAGCAGACTGGATGGGTGCCAGAGCAGGGTCATGATTTCGCCGTACAGATCGGTGAAGGTGGAGACGCGCTCCCACGTCTCGGTGGACCAGAGGCCAATGGTGGAGTCAAGGCTGCCACTGGCCAACATTTTGCCGTTGGGCGAGAAGGAGAGGAGACTCACTGTGTCCTTGTGCCCCTTCAGCGTCGCCTTCAGCACAGGCTCGGTGGATGTGGCCGCGACATCCAGGATGTAGATCTCCTCCCCCTCGCCGGCCACCGCGAACAAATTGGGTTGCTGCGGGTGGACAGCGATGGTGTGCAGCGGCTTCTTCTCAGGTGCCTCAAAGGTCGCGAAGGCGTCGTCGCGCTCCGGCTCGTGGTCGGGGGCGGCATTGAGATCCTCCATCTCAGCGCCTTGCTGCAGATCGTCGCCGTCCTCCGGTCCTTCCTCCTCATTCACCTGCTGCTCACCGTTGACAGCGTCTCCGTCGCGGCCCGCATTCTGCTCTTCATCGTCGTCGTCCTCGTCCTCGGGCAGCGCTGACTCATCAAGGATATCGACGTCCGGATCCTCCAGATCAATGAAGGCTTCCTCGCCTTCCTCAATGTCCTCACCGAGACCCCCGCGGTTTAGCCCGTTGTGCGACATCGGCAAGCAAAGCGAACTCTGGGGAGAGAGATAGGGTCTGAAAATGTTGTGTATGTATATATATGTGGAGAGAAGCGTGTTTCTACCGCTACCACGTATTTGTTTTCTTTACTATTGACCTGCGAACTAAGAGACGATACGGCTATCACCAAAAAAGGTAAACCGGCTTGCGGACACGCACATCCAGGAAAGAAGGAGAGGGTAAAACAAAACAAGTCTTTTTTTTTAGATGATGAAGACGCCCACTCAACCTCGGTCGATGGGTAAAGTCCAACAACAAGCAAGGTGAACGGCCCCCAAAGCTGGAGAGCGAATGATCATCAGCAAACCTAAACATGCATTATTAGTATTATTTTTCATAAGTAGACGACGCGGATGAAAGCCGTAACTCTCCACACGACAGGTATCAGCAAACCCAACCTTTTCAAGGGAAACCACCGTCCACCTTTTTGTTTCTCATAGACCTAGTGTTCGCACTGTCGAAAGGCAAACAAAAGATAGCCTGGCGTTTTCAACTAGTTCGTGTGCTTTGCAAAGACAAGCCTACAGCGTCATTTGCGATCTACGCACATTATTCACTAATGTAGCGAAAAAGTTCTTCAATTTTTTTTTTCGTATGTTGTGTGTTGCATGTTGTATGTACATTCGGGGACTTGGATGTCACTGCCGCAAAAGTCAAATTTATTTCTCTTCTCTGCTGTGTGCGAGACAGCGTATCTCGCTGTGATCTCATCGAGGAAAAGTACAAGTACCACTTAGCTTCGTGCCTCTCACAGGCTGTGTGTTCTAACGTGTTCCGGTAAAGCTGCAGGTGCGCCTCTAAACTCGCTTGCTTGCTATGCCGTCGCGTATTCCCGCGTTTGTGATCTTTGCCAAGTCCTTGTCACGCACGGTGATGTAACGGGACGCGACGAGTTTGCCCAGAATGGACACCGCCAAGTCGCGCACTTCCGGATTGGGGTGGTTCACAGTGGGCAGCAGCAATTTCTGCAGAACATTTGTAGATAGGGCTGCGTTTCCTTCGACATGCAAGCGGTCGTGCTCAACTGCAAGCTGAAAGAGGCTAAGCCGTGACACCTGTGCCTTTGCGTTGGTGAAAGGCAGCTTCCGCCGGTCCTTGTCCATTGGCTCTGCCAGTGTTGCAGAGACGATTGCGTTCGCAGGGATAGCGGCAGTCTTGACGTAGAGGGTCAGCGTCGTCAGCGCTTCGTCTCGCACGCGCTGAAGGTTGTCGCTGCACCGGGTAAGCAGACGCGGCAAGAGCGCAACGAGCGGCGATAGGACGCTGCCGATACAACTCGCCGCGTCAGCTAGCGTCATGCGGATGAAGGTGCACGCGGCAAAGACGACATTCGGGATGGAGTCCTGCAGCCCATACGAGTTGTGGTCGAGGAAACGCAGCACGGCATCCTCCACCACTGGCGGGGCTGCGCTGAACATGTCCAGGTGCTCTGTAGCGACAACCAAGGCAGACTCGCGCAGTTTGAAACGGCGGGAGAGAAGACACGCGGTCGGGAAGGCACCCAAGGCGGCGATAAGCGGCTGAACATCAAAGCCAGGACTTGTCAGCGCCACGGTGGCGCTTTCCTCGCTGCCGGCGCAGATCAGAATCGCCCGTGCAACACTGCTCTCCGGCGCAGAGAGCGCATTAGCGTCGACGACGCGTTGTGCCTCTTCCGTGGTCTCGATCGCCTCGCTTTTGTTGCTGCGCGTAACAGAATTGACGTTGTCGTCGGCGGCGGCGTCGGCGGAGGAGGTGGGCGACGTCGCCTCCGTTGGGATGCCGCCATCCGACCCTTCCGAAGCCTCCGCGCTCTCCTGAGGGCTGTCCGGTGCTCCGGGGATTGGCAGTGCCGTTTGCGCAAACAGTCGGCCGACCAGATCATTCATGCGCACCTTAACCTGCTGGGCAGCCTCAAAGTTTTCGTCGATGATGGCTTGCACCTTGTCCTGCTCGAGCTCGTAGATCTCCTTGGCGCATTTGTTCAGCAGCGCAAGCTTGTCGCGGCACTCCGCGGCCACGCCGAAGTCCTCCACCGCCACCGCCTCCTCCTTGAGCGACACCAGCTCCTCGGAGCGGCGCAAAAAGAAATCCTCAAACTCCAAAATGCGGACGGAGCGGAAGGCGCTGGTCGACCCGCTCTGTGAGGGCCCACTGTGATAGGAGGACAGCTCCGCAGCTCGCACTGGGTAGCCACTCGACGCCCCCGCTGTGGGTCCGGCAGGCACGCTGGAGGTGCGGTCTGGCGGTGGCGCCTTCCCCTCCCCTGTTGGCTTGGCGGCGAAGCTGCCTCTGCGCGAGGGCCCGCCAACGATGGGCTGCTCATCCGCGTGGGACGCTACCGGGGCCACCATGTGCCCGTTGCACTCCAGGGAGTAGATGCCTATTTGCTGGCCCGCATTGAAGGCGTTAATATACGGGCGGTCAAACAGCAGTTTTAAAAAGTACGCCTCCGTTTTAAGGTGTACCGTTTTACGCTCCTTTGACTTGAAGTGCGACTGCTCGTTACTGTTGAAGTCCACAGAGCCCAACTTCACGAAGCGCACGTTTCGGAATGAAGGCGGGTTGTCGAAGTCGTCGTCCTCCGCCAGCTTCGCGACCCGCACCTCCACCTTTGTGGCGATCTTGGCTTCGTGCGACAAGATGCGGAGCTGCTGCAGCCACACGTTGCCGCGAAAGCGCAAGACGAGCGTTTGGGGAGCCTTTCCATTGCGCACGCTCTGCCACCCCGAAAGTGCGCCATCACCGCCGACCTTTGCGTCCGCCGTTCCTCCGGCAAGTTGCGAGACGGGGTGCTGCGGGTCTTCGCTGGTGCAGTAGATGACATCGTAGGGCAGCAGACTTGACATTGACAATCCACCGGGGCAAGCCTCCGTGCCGTCTCGCCTCGACAGCACCGGCAACTTCTGTGTGAGGGTGGTGGGTGAGGGGCAATGCTAGCCACAAAGCTGCTTGCTCATAAGGAGAGGATGGGGAAAGGAGAGGAAGAGGCGAAGTGCCGGTGGACCAATTTCCTCTGTTTTGTTTTGTTATGTTTCCTCTTTGTTCTTCTTTGAAGATAGCACTGAAGATACAGTTGCCGTCGCCCGTTTGCGAGCAAGGGGTCACGCGCGGAAGGAGATGGTTTCAATAGCAGGGGAGGAGAGATAAAACACGCTCGTTCAAAAAGAAGCCGACACTCACAGGAGTGCGAGGGCAAAAACAGAGAGGGAAAAGTAGAACGTGAAAGGCAGAGATTACAATAAGTACTGGCGTACAGTGGGATTAGCAAAGGTTTTAGCCACTCAAAAACGCACAAATGAGCAGCACACTTGAATCACAATCGCACGCGGAAGCAAAATGAACAGTGGCAACAAGGAAATCTTCCCTGCGCGAAAACGGCGACTAAGAAACGTTTCCTGTCACGAAGTTGGTCCTTCGCTGTTGGGTAACGAGCACGTATCCTTCTTTTTTTTATTTTTGTTAACTTTTTTAAGTGTCTTCTCACCAGCATCTCTGTGGGTGTGAGTGTGTCTCAAAGGGCGAGCACACAAAGCCTTCCTCATGTCACCATCACTACGGCAAGGCACCGTAGACGCCATCGCACACTGCGCCACACCTCCTTTACACACTCAGCAAACATAAGAAAAAGAACTTCCTTCCATAGAAGTCTCTCACGCCTTTGTCAGGGGCGTATTTGGCAGCTCCGTAATGGCCTTTGTGTAGTTGCTCTGCATGCTCGCCAGAAAGCGCGGATTTAGCGGACCATCTGTCTCGTCATACCACTCTGATGGCGCGTCCCGGCGGAGCTCGCTGCGCTGCCTCTCCATGGCCTCCGCGGACTGCTTCTCCAACTCGGCGCGACGCAGCAGCACCATCTCCGCCACACGTGCCGCACCGGCGGTGGTTGTCAATGGGTACTTCTCCACCGGTATGCCACGCCGCTCCATCTCGCGCTCAAAGGCACCGCGCCCGCTGTGGTGCAGGCCCCTGTTATTGTTGTAGCTCTGCGTGGCGCGACGTGCGTTGATCGTGTTGCGCGTTTGAAGACGCTCCATGCCGTAGTACCACCGCATCGTCGAGCGCGCCGACATGTACTTATTGGCGTTGAAATCGTTCACGTGGTCCTCATCCCAGAGGCCAGTGCCTTTCTTGTACTTCATGGTGAAGCCACCTAAGCAAACGCGAGAGCGCCACATTTATTTGTTCCTCCGGTGCGGAGGGGGCAGCTAATTTTTTGTGTTTTCAAGGTAAATGTTGTGTTCACCTGCTCAATTGCTTCAGTAAGCTGGTTGAGTTCCTTGCAACACAATTCCGACGAGAAGAAAAAGGAAAAAGGTATCCATGAGTGTTTTTTTTTTTATTGACGCCAAATAAGTCAAGCGGTAACGTGTGGAGTTTGGAAGAACGATGGTAGCGGACGTGAAGAGGAAAAGGGCAAGAGGAAAGTAGAGGCATCATCGATCGATTGAGGTACAGCAAAAAAGAGGAGAGCGACCAAGCGCACAATCGGCATTGCCTCGTACGTTTGCACTCACGTCCACACTTGGCAAAATGAAAAACGGAGACGAAAGGAAATGAGGACATTAACGCGTTTGCCTCTTGCAAGCACAAAAAAGAAAGTAGGCAAGAAGGTTTGTCGGTATAAGAAGTTTACTCTTCGCTCAGCTGAAAAAGGTGGAGTCGAACAAATAGATAAAAAGACGTGCAACAATAACGCGAACGAGCAACACAACTATCAAAGAATCAAATTCGACAGACTTGACTCGAGGTTTTTTTTTTTTTTGCAGATCTACCTCCTCTCAGCCTCGCACTTTTATTGTTCTCCTTTTATCCTTGACGGCTGTAGATGGGGCGAGAACGTGAAACGCATTGACGATCTCCGGACCTGATGCACGCACAACTCGCCGTAACGATGGTGGAAGCAGCTGCAGCAGGCTCGTTGCTTCCTTTTGCGCATCTTTCTTCGGATGCCTGCGTCGGCGACTCTGGAGCCTGGCAAAGTTCAAAAGTCGCAGCGCTGTTTTGAACGCTTCCTCGTTATCAACGTCTCGGAGAGGCGCAGCGTGCAACAGACTCAATGCGTCCAGCAGCGGCGAAAGGCGAGCGTTTCTGCAAGCACCTTGCCACACCTGTGATGCTAATTCTCGCTGCCCGTGCGCAGCGCACACTGCCGACACGCACGCCAGGGTGTAGGCTTCACTGTCCTCTACGCCCCCTCGCGTACTTTGATGCACTCTCGATTCCTCCTGCCCGTCCCTCAGTCGCCCTTTGAGCGCGGCCCAGAAAGCCACGGTAGCGGTTGGGTCCCGGCTGCCCAATGCAACTACGCGCACGGCCTTGTGCAGCTCATCACGAGACAGGGGATGGGAGACAGAGAGAGCCTCCTCCCTCACCCACGGCCACAGCGAGAGGTCTTGCGCAGCGTACGCACACCGCGACAGGGAGCGCTGCGGACGCGACACGGAGCCCCACCAACCGGCAAAGGAGCCATCTGCGGAAAGAGCAACGACGGACAAACTGACGTGGTACTTGAGCGCCTGGCCCGCTGCAGCGAGTCCGCGTAGAGCGGCGACGTCCAGCGGAACGATATCGGTGGATTGCTGTCCGGCGTTGCTCAGCTCTTGGGCTAACGAAACCGTCGCGTGGATTGCGTCGGAGGCGTCCCGAGCGACCATGTCGCTCAAGCAGCGGGCGGAGAGCCGCGGAAGGCCCATGACAGCGAGGGATTTGAGCGTGTGCACTGCCTGGGCAGTGGACTGCGCTGACGCGGCACCACGTGTCATCAGCGAAGCCGCGCGCTCTACAAAAGCACGCAGAACCGTCTCCGCCACCGTGGGAAAGTCCTGCCGCACCACCGTGACGCTTCGCACAAGCTGCGCTGAATCGTCCTGCGCACACTCCAGCAGCTCCACGAGCACTTGCATGTGCGGGAGGCAGCCACGGGAGGCGATCACCGCCAACACGGCAAAGGCGCCGTCCACGTTGCCGCCCTTGAGGTACAGCGAGACCCACCACGAGAGGGCGTCGCTGTGCATCGTCGGCAGCGACTGTGCGACGTGCTCAACGGCGCTGGGCGGGATAGCAGTGAGCATCTGTGAGAGCGAGCGCTCTCCTCTCGCGACGAAGCTGCGCGGCAGGGCATCGCGCAAATACTGATGGATAAGTCCGCGGTCAAGGAAGCCGACGGAAAGCGAACCTGCGAGCACCGCTTCACCGGAAAGTCCGTGTGCCTCCGACCGGCGCGCAAAGGTGGTGGCGCTGCCCTCTCCATCGTGCTGCGCCTCAAAGAGCAGCGCGAGCCTAGTGCGCCGCTTCCGGCTTTCCAGACGCAGATGCGTGATGATGCGCCCGCCGGTGCGCGTCGTCAACACCTTCTCGAGAGCCTGAAAGGTGAGACTGAGAGGAGCCCCTTGAGTATACCGCATGAGCGTGAGCACCTGCTGTTGTGTGTGGCAGTGTTCAAGCAGGAGCCGCGCCGTGAGCCCATTTCCCTCCCCGAGAAGAAAGTGCAACGCACTTGCCACCTCCAAAGGGCTCATCAGGTCTGCCGCAAACAAGCGCCAAACTTCGCTTTCAACGCCGACGACGCCACCACTCCGGCGGACAGCAGCATGGAGCAGCATCAGCGTGGAGTACCGCTGAAGGGCTGGGGGCATCGCACGGCGTACACTTTTAAACCACCTCAGAGGCGGCCTGGGCAGCGCACACATCGCCCCAACAAGCGCACCGTAGCCTCGGCCGTCCACCTCGCCACCGTCGGGGGGAAAGGAAAACGGGAGAAAGGCCGCAGGGGATGAAGCGTAGGCAAAAGCCTCGTAACACAGGCCGCAGTGCTCAAGGCATTCTACAATGCCCGAGAGAGGGGCGTGCTGGCGCTCCAGCAGCGAAAGTGCATCGGCGATAAAAATACGAGCATCATCTAATGAGGTGAAGGCGCGTCTGCCGCCCCCAAAGACATTCTTCAGAATAGCAGCAACAGGAAGGCGCTGCACAGGGTCAGCAGCCCGTACACTTGCCAGCACACGAGCCCAGTGCGCTGGCGCAAACGCGCTGCTGCGTAAAGCCTCCTCCACGCACTCGCTCAGGAACGGGATCTGCACGTGCAGGCTGTGGGTGAAGCTTTTACAGAGAATGGCGCATTGCTGATCGGCGGCGAGCTGCGCAAAGATAGACAGCAGCTGCCCATTGTCGCAGAGAGGCGAAGTGCAGCAGCTCAGAAAGGCGTCCGTCGTCGCATCCGCACCGTAGTGCGCTTGCCTTCCTGAACTTGCGTCCGTTGGCGTGTGCGAATGAGTCGTACGTTGCACCGGCAAGCGCTGGGCGAGGGGTATGAGATCCACAGGAATAAGCGTCTGCGTGAGAACCTGGCGCTGAAACCACCGTTGGCGGCACGCAAAGAGGTCAGGCCCTCCGTGCCCCACGTTGGACGCTGCACGCCGAGAGTGCAAGGCCCAAGCAGGACGCCGCTCAAGTCGCCAACAACGCAGCATCGTAATGTTATTCCGACACAAGATCGGACCCAGGTGCGTACGAGACACAAATTGAGTAGGCTTTGGCGGTAAAGTGGATTTGTGCACATGAGCACAATCTTGCAGTGAGCATTGCACGCCTGTCATCTGTACTCTCCACCAAAGGGCGAAGAGTGACAGCTGCCTTTTCAGGCCCATGCCCTGCTTGAAGCCATTCGATCGAAGATGACTAGAGCAGCTAAGTCCGGTTTTGTCCGTGCCTCTTCTTGTAGTTTGAGTCACCCCTATCGCTCGTTGCATGTTGATTCAGCGCACATTGAGCTTTGAGAAAAATAGTTGTGCTGGTGGTTTGAGAAAAAAAAAACCCAGTAGGTGAAAACAACGTGAGTAAACTAAATTGATGCGGAACGATTAAAAACAAAAAGAGGAGGAGAAAGAAAAAAAGAAAAGCGCAAAGGTAAAGCAACGCGTCAGCCGCGTGTAACAGAAAGATGACCGTAAAAGTCCCTTTTCGGAGTTAATGTGTTAGCGCAGCAGTATTAAAATCGTCCCACCTTCGAATGAAGCATTTGATTTTCAAGCGCTGATGTGGACACAAGCGAAGGACAAAAACAAAGACTGGACTTGTCATAGTGTTCCAAGAGCCCTTTAGTTCCAGTGCTTTTCACTGCGAAAGCGTTTTCCGATTTATTTTTTATCTCTCCACGCACGTCGTGTTGGCGCTGGCACAGTCGCTTTTCTGTGCCCCTGATGAGCAGCCTTTGGTAAATAAACTGGATCTTTTTTTTTTTGGCAGTAGATTGAAGATCGCTGGCGCGCGTGCACTAAAAATACCTAACGCCCAGTAGTAATTAAATTTCAAAAAAGGGGTTCGGAAGTGAAATCAATATTATGCGGAAGAGGGTGGGAAGCAACTTTGACTGTGGGGGATCTGTGCACCAACAAGCACGCACAAGAGAAAAAAAAAAATAGCGGAATAAAGCAATCGGCACCCCTCTCAAGAAACAGGAGGGAGAGATAAACAGAAGGAGGAGGAGATAAAATACAAATGGACGTGACTCATCGCCGTTGTCAATGAGCGTCGCTGCTGAGGAGAAATAGGCTACCCGTCAGCGCAACGCCAGCCAACAAGGCGGCACTGGCAGAGGCCCCCTTTAAGTCCTCTCCACCCAAGATGCCGAGCCCGATGTAGATGAAAGAGCCGCTGCCCATCGCCTGCACCGCCGCCAGCGTTGAGACGGAGTGAGAAGGTTCGTTTGGGGGCACAGAGGACGCCACCTCCGCCGGTGCCTGCGTTGTCGAGTTGGTGCGGTGGCTAGCAGCGGGGGTCCAGCCAGCCGCCGCTGCGGAAGAGGCAAACAACACAACACAAATCATCGTGAGCGGCGTAACCAACAGCCACACGCCCACGGGTCCCTGGTAGAGCCGCCTCCAAAATCGGGTAGGTGAACGGTTGCCTCTGTCTCCAAGGCCGCTCTCCGACTCTAGGGTGGGAAGCATACTTGACTCATCGTTGGCTTGGGCGTAAACCTCCTTCGCCGTCGCCACACCAATAACAAGGCCGTCGCAAAACTTGTGGATAGACAACGGCAGCGCCGCGCTCAACAGCGCCGCAGTTTTGTTCTCAAACCCCAGTAGCAGCCCTTCAGTCATCCCATGGAAGCACATGAGTACAACGAGAAGCATTGCCGCGGACACCACTCCTCCGCTGCCGCCACCGCCCTCGCCGTGAGAGTGGTCGCCGGCGGCGTCGCTGGACACGCCGTGACTGTGAGCTCCGCTACCCCTCATCGAGCGCTCCAACACTGCGGGGGTGAGGAGGCCGATGAGCATCCAAAAGCACAGCGAGGCCGGTGCCGGGGATGCGCCGGCGCTGTTGGGCTCGAAGGACTCTGGGAAGAAATGCATGAGGGCCATCGTGAGCAGCATGCCGGCCGACACGCAGTTCGCCAGCGAGAGAACCCACTTCGTCGTGGCGGACGTTGCGAGGGACGCCTTCTTGACGCGGGCAAAGGCGCCACCAACACCACCGACAGCGGAGTCCTCACGACTGCGGCGTACGTAAAAAATTGGCAGCCACACACCCACAGCGCTCATCAACGTGATCCACCAGGCCACAAACAGCTTTGTCACAAAAAGAAGCATCCGCGCTAGCCTTATATAAAAATAAATATGGAGAAGGACAAAAAGAGCTGAGTAGACGTAGAAGAGAAAGCAGGGCTGTAACTCCCCGTCTCTCCTTCACGGAATTACACCGGAGGTTTACAAAGAAGGGGAAAACAAAAATGGGCGCCACAAGAGCGCAGAAGAAAACAACACGCAGAACAACAACAAAAAAAAGAAGTCTTTATGTTGATACCCTTCAATGAATCAGGTAGGGAATAAGGGGGATGGGGGATAGGTGAACGCCGCACTCCGACAAGGGAATGGAATAGCAGTGTAAAAGCGCTAAAGAGCAGCAAAGGAGAAAGCTAAGAAGAAAAAAAACGATATGGACCTTTTTTTGGTCATTGTTTGTTTACCAGTCGCAGAGTTGAGTTCTTGTTTCAGAGGTGATTGTAGCAGCGGGAGAGTGAAGGGGCAAGAGAGGCGAGACAGGCACGTAGACCACTCGAGCAACGCCGTCCATGTGGCCTCCGCTTCTGGTGTCCGTCGAAACAGATCTTCCTTTTTTTGGATTTCGCACGTGGCAGCAACGGTGAGAACAACGGAAGCATTCTTCCGCTCGCCAAGCATCATCAGCATTGATCGTTGAGATCAGACGCATAAAGAAGGGACGGCGGACCAGAGGAAAGAGCCGCAGCCTTGCACACACACGCACAAACACACACGTGCATTCATATCCATAGGATGCTCATCCATATATTAGATTTATTTTTCTACTGTTGCGCTTATAGAAGAAATACACAGTTGTTGCTTTTTCCAAGTGATAGAGAGCGATAAGCGTGAGCCTCTACTGGAAGCAAAATCACTCACAACGGAGAGGACAAATGAGAATGCGTCGAAAGCTTTAATTAGTGGACTGAGCCGCGGGCATCAATAATTACGATAGTGTGCGCGCTTTATGAGAAGCTGAGGTGATAAAACACAAGCGCAACGCTGAAGCTTTGGCGTGTATACATTAGACCAAGGAGAGATAATAATAAAAAAAGATACAACAAGATTTTGAGTTTAAAAAGTAAAAAGCATCATTGAGAGGAAAAAAATAAACGATCGGTTTTATTTTTTGACAGATCATGCGCTACTCGCGGATCGCAAAAGTGAAGACAAGTTTAGGAGGCTAAAGCACAAACCAACCAGGTGCAGTACTGTTACTTTTTTAAAGACGCAATAGTCCGTTTTACGAGCACAAGCACTGGAAAGGGGGGGGGGAAGACGAAAAAGCTCAGCGCTGGAGAGTCTACCCAGCTGACAGCCTGACAGGTCACTCAAGACCGCGACTGCGGAGCAGAGGACCCACGCCTGGTTTGCGCCCGGCAAAGTTGAAGTACGTCTGGTTCAGGTCGATGGTGTTGCCCACCGAGAGAACGCACTTCCGAAAGTGGTCGCCATTCTCGCGGGTGAGGCCGCCATGCTCCAGGAACCACTCGAACGCATCGCAGTCGAGCAGCTTGGCCCACGTGTAGGCGTAAAAGCCGGCGGAGTAGCCCCACTGGAAGGTGTGGGCGAAGTACGCCGTGAAGTAACGCGGGGGCACGGCGGGTGTGCCCATTTGAAAATATTCCATCGTCGCCTTCTCCATCTCTGGAATAGACCGGAAGTCGGACTCATCTGCGACGGAATGCAGGTAGAGATCCAACGCGGAGGCTTTGATGTTCTCCAGTGTCTGGAAGCCGCCACCGTACTTCTCAGCAGCATGCATCTTGTCGATCAGCGACTGTGGGATGGGCTCCTTTGTCTCGTAGTGGATGGCGTAGTTCTTCAGCACATCGTCGTAGTGCGCCCACTTCTCGTTTACCTGCGATGGCAGCTCCACGTAGTCGCGTGGCACGTTCGTGCACGCCAGCGAGGCGTACTTGGTGTTGCTCAGGATGCCGTGCAGGCCGTGACCGAACTCGTGAAACAGGGTGACGATGTTGCGCTGCGACATCAGCGTGGGCTTGCCGGGATCCGGCTTGGGCACGTTCAGCACATTGAACACAACCGGGCGCTGCTGCAGTACCGTCGACTGCAGGACGTAGCACGTCATCCACGCACCTCCCTTCTTGTTGGGCCGCTCGTAGGGGTCCAGGTAGAAAAGCGCCAGCGACGTGTGGTCGGCGTCGAAGACTTCGTAGCAGAGTGTATCCGCGTCGTAGACGGGCAGGTCGGTGCGACGCGTCATGGTGATGCCGTAGAGCTGGTGGGCAGCGAAGAAGACGCCCTTCTCCAGCACCGTCTGCAGCTCAAAGTACGGCATCAACTCCGCCTCGTCCAGGTGGTACTTCAACTTACGCAGCTGCTCCGAGTAGAAAGCCCAGTCCCACGCCTCTGCCGCGAAGTCGCCGCCTTGAGCCTTGATGAGGTCGTTGATGTCCCGCGCATCTCGCTCCACAGCGGCCAGCGACGGGGGCGTGAGATCAAACAGAAGCTTCTCGGCGGTCTCCTTCTCTGCCATCTGATCTTGCAGCTTCCAGTCCGCGAAGCAGGCCTTCCCCAGCAGGTGCGCCTTCCGCAGCCGCAGGCGCAGAATTTCCTCGATGGTGTCCCGGGTGTCGTTGTCGTCCTTGCGGCTGGCGCGGTTGACACTCGCCTCGTAGAGTCGGCGGCGGGTTTCGCGGTTCGTGAGGAATACGAAGAGTGGCTGCTGCGTCGTATTGAGCAACTTCAACGCAAACTTCCCAGGGTGGCCCAACGTCTGCGCGAAGCGTCTCGCGACCTCCAGCTGCTCATCGCTCAGGCCAGCAAGCTCCGCCTCCGAGTCGACGATCAACGCGCCTGTGGCGTTGGTGCCCAGCAGCTTCCGCCCGAAAATTGCCTCCAGCGTGGCGAGACGCCCGTTGATCTCCCGCAGTGTACTCTTCTTCTCGTCGGAGAGGCCCGCACCTGCGATGCTGAACTTCTGCTCTTGCACCTCGGCAAGGCGGCAATCCTCTGCGTCCTTCAGCTGGTCTTGACTGGCCCGCACAGCACGAATACGCTTGTACAACACGCTATCCAGGTAGATGGCATCCCTGTGCGCTGCAAACTTCGGCGCGTATTCCTGCTCCAGCTTCTGCATCTCGGGTGACGTGTTCGCGGAGCAGAGGTTGAAAAAGGTCGTCGTAGCACGAGTGAAGCGCCTTCCTGACAGCTCCAGCGCCAGCACGGTGTTCTCAAACGTAGGCTCTTCGGCGCACTGCTTGATCGACTCTACCTCCGCAAGCTGCTCCGCCATACCAGCATCAAAAGCAGGGGCGAAGTGTTCGACACTGATCTTGTCGAACTCAGGCGCCTGAAACTGCAGCGTGCTGGCTTCGAAGAGGGGGTTGCACGACATGGTGAAAACAACGGAAGGAGGGCAATGAATAAAAAAAAAATGGAATCGAAGCGAAACGCGACAAGAGAAGCGATAGAAGAGTCGGTACTCGAACCTTGAGTAGACACAGAGAGTAGAGGGGAAAAAAAAAACGATAAGGCTACACAGAGCGGCAGCTTAAAAATAAGAATAGATTTTTTTTTTTTGAATCTTTATTGATGAGAAATTCAAGAGTTAAAGTTCGTAATTGGATGATAGAGTCGTCGTTTGGTGGGCCAGAGAATAGAGATGAAGAGGTACAACGCAATTAAGAGCAACATTCTACCAGTACACCTACCAAACTGAAGAGACAACGCAGCTGAGAGTACACTGCGAGAAAGGTAAGCAGGGCTGCGGTTTTTCAGTACGCAGCTGCCGAGAAACTTGAAAGAAGAAGGACATTGTAAAAAATTTCAAAGCACAAATTCTCTCTTGAGGCAAAAAAAAAAAAAAACACCCCTCTAAAGTTTTGTTTTTCTTGCTGCGCGGCTGCTTCCACTCCTCCGCACACTTTGTTTTGATGTTTTTGGTCTTTGGCAGCTAAATGAGAGAAAAGCGTGAGTGACACCATCGCTAAAACAACAGCGCAACGCAAATTTGAAAGCCTAAGAAACACGGCTTCATCAAAGCACGCGCGACACACAAACAGATACGCCACATTGGTAATGTACGGATCTACATAAGAATTGAAGAGGATAGAAAAAAAAGGTTGACATGTCTTTTATTGTACATCAATATGTTGCTTTGTTCCACTCGTCCCAAAACGAAAAAGAAAAAAAAGAGAGAATACCGCCTCTTAATCCTCTTAAAATATCAGACACGCACACAGAACCTATACTATACAAAGCTGCGTCATGAACCTCAAGCCACCACCCGTTTGTTTTTCTTTTTAGAAATAACGTTGAGCCTGCGCGTCGTTGCGGATGTTAATTTGGCGCTCACGTTCGAGCGTGCCGTACAGCGCCAGCTGCTCCATCCGTCCCTGCGCAGTTTGGTTGATCGCTGCCGTGGACTTGGGTGGCAGTGCCTTCAGCGCATGCGTGTTGTTCCCTTTGCGCCGACCCGCTGAAACACTCGTGCCAGATGGTTGGAGTCCAACACCGCCGCCGTGCGTGGCGAGTGTCATGTGCGACTTCGCCAAGCGCCTCTGCGCGTCGTCGCCGTGGTGAATGGCGGCAACGTTGCGCTCTGACATGGGCACGTGTCCCTCGTAGCCCACCGGGGTGTCGTGCAGGTACTTCGGCGTCCCGCGGAAAAAGGCGCGGGAGGTGCCCATCTCGGAGATGATTTTGCTCTGCACCTTCAGGTCTTGCGAAAGCGTGTCGCCCGGCAGCCGCGTCAGCGGGGCATCGCAGAAGCCGATCTGCTCCTCCGTCTGGGGCTTGAGGTGGGTGCACTCAACAAGGTCCAGGTAAGTGCGCTTGGCGCCGTGGCGCTCCTCGGCAACAATAGACGGCATCTCACGTCGCTGCGTATTCGGGTACGACGGTGCAGCCGGGCACAGGGCAGCGTCCTCCGCCCGCTTGGTGCGGATATCCAGCGAGCGTTGCGTGCTGCCTACGAGTCCACCGCGCCTGTCGTCGTCCGCCTGCTCCAACTTGCGTGCCGTTGAGTAGAAGTCGAGCTGCCGCTCCGGCTGAACGTTTCGCGACGCCGCGTGCGACGTGCTCTCCCACTTGGACGACGCGTGGTAGAGAGGCTTGTACGCGCGCTGCTCCTCTGGTTGCCCTTGCTGGTTCTCTGCGTCGTCTTTCAGAGACGCCGTCATGTCCGCGCAAGGCGATAGGCCGCTGTTCCCCGCGTTGGCGGCGGGACGCTCCACCGCCGAAGCCGTATACGTGGCGTCGTACGTGGTCTCCGCCTTCTGGTGAAGGGAAGCACCTTTTTGAGGTGCGTTCGCCTTAGTCTTCGGCAAACGCGAGGCCAGACTGGCGCGTGTATTCACGGCCGTTTTGTGCTGAACGTCTGCCATGCTTTGTTGTTGTTGTTGTTGTTGTTGCTGTTGCCAAGTTATTTTTTTTTTTGCTTGTTTTGCGTATCTGGTTGTGGATTTCTGCTCCTGGAACGATGGGTACACGGACAAGTTTAAGCTATGTAGAGGTCACGCGTCACTGTTGTTGAAAAATAAACAGTGTCTTCTAACGACAACGGATGAGTAGCAACTAGAAGCAGCAGCAGATAAACAGCTTACTGCTATTGTGTATGTGCATGTGTGTGCGTGTGCCGTTATGTGAAGGAGAAGGAGAAGGAGATTTTTAGATGTTTAATTGAAGTTGAGGGCAAGGCGTATTGGTGTCAAGCTAGAGAGGAAAACCAGCAAACATCTATCCTTTTCGTTATTATTAATATATATTTTTTTATTATTTGGGGGGTGCGCAAACAGGGGAAGCTAACATGTATTATAGCTGTAGTCGATGTTATCCATACACTGACGTACAAAAGCTTGCATGCAGATATGAAAAGCCAGCAAAAAGAAGAGTCCTTTTGAGCACGTGCTGCACCATTTGTCACGGCGGCGCCAAGTGCGTGTGAGCCGTTCACACCTATTGTATGGGGACGTCACGTACGACTGCAGGTAATAAGCTTACTTGCTTCAAGTGCCTCACACGTGTGCAGCCAACATACCCCCCGAAAACAGCGGAGCATCGATTCATCTAAATGATCTATCTAGAAGAGCACAGAAAGCAGAGAAGAAGCCATTGACATCGCCACACACGTGCTGAAGAGAAATTGAGCCATTGCGTGTGCACAGTGTGTCTTTTTTTTTTTTTTTAGCGTGCGTGTCAGTAGCGGGTACGCTGGCCAGCTCGACGTTCGTCCAGAGCGCGATGAAGCAGTTCCCGCTCCTTGCTGGCACGGTTGGGACGCGTCGCAGCAGCATTCGAGGTCGCGGCACCCCTGCACTCCTCACGCGCCCATAGCTGGCGAGAAGGTTGTCGCGCGTCAGGCGCCACGAGGAGACGCTCTGTAGACGAGTGTTGGCGGGACGGCGGTGCCTCTCGCTTCGCCTTCAGCACCGCAAGCACAGGGTCATGGCCATCATCGAAGAACGTGTCTGCCACGACGTCGCGCATGGCGGGTCCGTACAAGTTGACCAGCTCCTCCTGATACGCGGCGAGGTTGAGCATACGCTTGTACTCTCGCTGGTGGTCCAGCTCCGCCTTGAGTTCGTGTTGACTACTCCGAAACTCAGCTTTCAGTCTGCGCTCCTGCAAGGTGTAGAACAAATTCTGCGCCTCCCGCGCGTTCTTCAGCACACTGTCGATGCCGCCTTTGCCTCGTGGAAGCAATTGTCCTCGTGGAGGAGATACGCAACACCTCTCTGAGAGATCCTTCGGTGATGGCCTGCCCGTCTCCACAGCCTCTGCTTCTTGCTGAAGTTGCGGACGCCTTTCTTCCTCCGCAGAGTGCCGCCTGCCCGGAGCACTCGGATGAAACATATGCGCCACGTGATGCCGCGGTGACGGTGGCGGAGCTGCGCGTGCTGGGAAGCGGCGTGGGAGCGGTGGTCCTTCGACTGGTCGCCACACAAGGCAACGTCCAAAACGGGCGTCCTGGACAGTGTTTCGTGGCTGGTCAAGTGGCTCGTTGACGCGATGGTGCAGGGCATCGACATCGACATCGACGGCTGGATCGTGGTGATACACTTGGTGAGCGTGGAAGCGCATCTGTGGCGTGCCCGCCGGCGAAAGCATCGCCCGCACCAAGGAGGAGGAGGGTGAAAAAAACCTAATGGAGAAGAAGGAAACAAAAAAGCAGGGTAATGAGAAGAGACGCGAGTGATGAGATGAGACGCAGTACTGACATCAACGCACCATATTATGCAGAAGAGGGCGGTAAAAGAAAAAATGTCTGTTTAAAGATAGCAACAGCAGCACAACAACTCAACAGCGAACGCTTTCAATATGCAGGCACAAATGTAAATACATATGTTTATTCCAAGTAGCGGGTTTTTTTTCTCGTGTTTGCTGCGACAGCTGCGGTTTACGTTATTTTGTTTTTAATTTCTATTGTTGTTGTTCCCCCGTACAGCTGTCAACTCTATGTTGCCTTCCCCTTGTCGATAGTAATGTGGAGCTACTGGTCTTCGTCCGAGTCGTCGTCCCACTCGCTGCGTTGGACCGGCTGTGTAACTGCCAGCCGCTTGTCGTACACGTACCCTGGATCGCCGGGCTTAATCACGTGCTCGTTGAACTTTTCGTTCATCACCTCCTTAAACTCCCGCAGCGTGACATCATCGGCATCGTTCAGGTCCACGTTCTGCAGTGCGGCATCCGGGTCGCGGTACAGCAGCCCCAAGTCCGCCTTCTGCGCCCTCACGCTTCGCGCTGCCCCCTCGCTGGGCGGTGCCGTGGAGGATGACGTGGCGGGCGGCTGCGGCGAGGGCGTCGGCATCGTCGTGTCCTCTGTGTCACCCGCAGTGGACGGCGGCAGAGGAGAGCTGTGCGCCGTCGTAAGGCTCGCCGGTGCCGCCGCCTGCTGCAGCAAGCGCTGACAGCGAATCAGCAAGGACTGGAACTGCGCTTCCGAGAGCAGAGCCTCGTGGGTGGCGGCGAGTCTGCGTGCGAGTTGCGCGGTGGGTGCGTTCTCGCGGAGGTGCAGACCGAGAGGGATGCGACGCACATGCGGGACCCCCATCGGACGCTCGTACTCAATAAGGAGCGTTGGCGGGTGGCCCTTCAAGCCTACGCGACGCACGCGTGCGACTGAGGGAGATGAAGAGTGCCACCACCGCCGCGCGACCAACGTGCCAAACATGAGCTCCTCTATGACATCGGACAAGAGCATCTCCCCAGTGACAGCGTGCACCTCTTGTGCCAGGAATGTCGCCCCACGTTTATGGATGAGGTAATCGATAGCGTTGGTGGGCACCGTGCACGGCAGCACCGCGGCGCTTGTTCGCACCGCATCGGCGTACTCGCTGACGTTGCATCCGTCTGGGTACAGGCTCAAGACGAGATCCCTCGCCTCCGCTGCGTCGGCTTCATGCTTGACCCGAAGGCTCTGGTTGACCGCTTTGAACGCAGCGCACATGTCCGTGTACCACTTGGTGGTCTTCAGGTCCAGCGGGGAGGCGCAGTGGACTGGCATGTCGACCTCGTGATGCGTCCTCAATCCCAGCTCGCGCACCGCCTTCGCGGCGTCATCCTTGTATTTGATAAAAAGGTGATAGACCAACGCCCACAGCTCTGCGCCGAGATCGTCGCAGGATGCCATCGATGGGAACGAGCGCAGTACGCACGTGCAAAAAGGCAAGCAGCGAAGATGATCTTTTCGGGATCTGTTTCACGTTTCTTCATAAGACACTTGCCATGAAGCAAAATGCGGCACTGAGGCAACGTCTCGTACCACTTCCAAATAAATAAATAAATAAATAACACAGAAGTAGTGGTGCAGACCCAAGGGAAGGGGAGATACAACGTATATTAGATTCTGCTTCTCGGACACACACAAAAAGACAGAATGACGCCCAAGAGGGAAGCCAAATAAAAGAAGAATGAGTGGTCTCAGACCGTCTTTCGTGTGTGTTCCACTAGAAGGAGTGGGGAAAAGGTGGTACTGTGGTGGTGTGTATTTTTCTATGGTACTGCGTCGACAACGTTGGCGAAAGCATTTTGTGTGCATAAACAAATAAACAGAAAAGAGGACAGAAGGGAGAAGCTTGTCATGTTGGGAATGGAAAACAAAGCAGGTGCGGGCATGCGGTAACGTGGCAAGAGAGAAAAAAAAACATTAGAAAATAAGTTACTAGCAGCGGGGTCGGACAATGGCGAACGAGAAACCCATTGAGCCGAGTTTCAGCTCGCCTAAAATATAGAACATTGATATCATCTTGGCATGAAAAAGGCACTGACAGGATGTGAGGCTGCCAACCGCGGAGGAGTCAAACGCAGTCAATGCGCTAAGTTGGATGGGTGCAAAATAAGCGTTGGAAAAAAAGGAAACTTGCAAACCACCGCAGATACACCATAAAAGAAGGGAGCTAGTGAAGGGAAAGATTCGCCGTCATGCCCACATCATCGCGCCTATGTGATAACTCGGCACTGCCTTTTGGCTTCAACAGGTGGCGATGCCGCACAGCTGCAAATGGACGGTCAAAAGATCACCACGCCTACCAAATAGAACACACACAAACACACAAAAAGAAATAGAAAAATACAGCAGCAACAAAACGCCTGAAGCGGAGGAATACAACGTCATGCTGAACGCCACAAGATCCCAAGAATAAATGGGGAGGTTATCAATTTGTGCGTCGCCGCTTCCGTCCCCGCCGCTCGTACATGTTGTGCCCGGCACCGCGGAGCACCGGTGGGTCCAGCCACGCGCGCATGCGGTTGCACACAAGTCGCCGCGTCCGTACCCCTTCAAAGTTGGTGGGTGCGCGACGGTTGGCGTCGATTCGGGCCAGGTTGAGCGCCTCACTCGAGACAAGGCGCAGCGCCTTGGGACGCAGCTGCGGCGGCAAGTTTGCTACCAAGTCACAGTTGCTGAGAAACCCGGTGGTCTTGATGGCGATGCCGCTGTCATTGGCGCGCCGGCTGCCGAGTTTACCGATGTCGGTGGAATCCATCACGGAGAGCTTCGTGACGCTGCCGGCGATGGCGAAGAGCTGCGAGGTGATGCCCGTCCCGAGAAAGGCACAGAGGTTGGGGCAGATTAGAGGCATGGAGCACTGAATGTACTCAAGGAACGTCTGCTTTGCCATCTCCAAGTTTTCCAGCTCCTCACAGGCTTCCAGAATGCGACTGAGCTCCTCCGCTGACAAGTCGCGACCGGCGGTGGTGGACGCGCACGCTATGATGACGATAAGCAGCTGTGATGGGATGAGCTCGTCCAGCTGAGCCACCACACCGCTAAGATCCATGTCGTTCTGCACAATCTTCACCACCTTGGCGTAGAGAACGCTGTCGGCGAAAAACATGGCGAGCTCTGGGAAGCGTGCGCTGTACTGGGCACGGAGAAAGACGTGCACACGGCTCTTCTCCACCTCAATCCGCAGCACCAGGGAGCTGCAATCTGACACGTACTGGTACTCCGGGTCGTCGGACGGAATCGCGTTCTTGCGTCCTCTGGCCGTTTGTTCGTAATCACTCAGGCGACGCAACATCGCACTCAGATAAGATGAGCGCAGCAGTTTTGTTACTTCGGTGACGCTGTCGTAGCGAAGCGCGTCATCGTCGCTGAGCAGGGCAACTTCGTTTCCCTCGTAGACCGGAATTTCCTCTTGCGTGACCGTCGTGACGCGGGCATCGAAGCCCTCGTCCATGACAGGCAAGTTGGGCGGCTGGACCGAACGTGTGCTGCTGTTCGAGTTTGTATAGTTTGGTATGTTGTTGCTTTCAGATCAGCAGCAGCTGTCTCTTCACGAGATGGGCAGCTGTCCTTGTTCGTTTGGCTGTGTTAATTGGGTGGGCACTGCTATTGAGGCAACAAAGCTATCGCAGTCGAGTGTGAAAATATGGAAAAAGCAACAGGAGCAAAAGACGAGTATCAATTAAATCGAGAAAGAGAAAGAGGGAGTGAAGTGGAGATGATGAACAATACGACAGTGTTGAACAACAGCAACAATATATATATTGCAGCGACGCTGTGTGTCATCCGCGCGCATCGCAGTGAGCTTTATCTGCAAGGTGAGCCGAGCTTTTCTTCCACAGCAACCTCTCTCGCTCTTCACTTGCAGTGGCCAATACACTCGCGGACAGTATAGCGTGAGGAATGAAGTAAAGATGACGTTTGGCATCGTGTTCGTGACAAATATCTCTCACTCGTATACAGTGAACGCTTAGTTGGGGAAGAAAGTACACACTTTCTCTCAACCACTCACACCACCACATCTGAGGTTGGCTCTCCTAGTGCTCGCGGCCCGACGATCTCATGCATGGGACGAGGCGACAAGCACGAAAGTTCAAGCCTAGTTGAGCTTCCTATACTTCTTTTTTTTTCTTTTACGGTGCACCCAAGCATCTAGGTCCATTCTTGTGTTTTTGTTGCTCGTTTGTTTGCTTCATCTGGGTATTGCAAGCGTCGAAGAGTTTGAAAGAGAAAGGTTAGGGCTCATCGGGTTTTTTTTTTTTTAAGCGCCTCACCTCTTCACATGATTTGTACATCGAGATACTACACGCACAGACAGCCCCCTACGGAAAAAAATACTCCGTGGCATGTTGAAGTTTACTGCTTATTCGAGCGCTGTATTTTTTTTGTTTTCTCAAGGCTGTAGACATGACACTGGTGCAACGCCTTTCCAATGCAGCTTCGATTGAAGCGCTTTCCACGCCTCCCGACTGCTCAGGGCCGCCTCCGCATGTGCCTTGGTGTCGCCCTTCTCCAGGTACTTGCGCTTCGCCCTGATGTACCGGGCGTGTGCCTTGGCCTCTTGAATCAGCAGCCGCAGCTCCGCCTCGCCGTTCCCGCTATATTCGCAGCTGCGGATGGTCTCCTGGTCGCACCGGTGCGGCGCCACCGCCCCGGCCTCCACCAGCACCCGCCACGCCCTCACCTGCGCCGTGGACAAGACGCGCTGAAGCACCGTCTCGGACGCAGCAAAGGGCGTGGCGGCGCCGACGTAGCCGAGACACACCAAACGCGCGAAGAGGAAGAGCTGCTCGTGGGTGATGCGGTGGTCTGGGGGGAGCGTCGCTGCCAGCACGGTGGGGAGAGCCTCCCGCAGACCGCCTTCCACGTCGAAGCCGAACTGCAGCGGCAGCGTCCCGGTGGGTGCGCTGGTGCACTCCACAGCGTCCAGCAGCAGCGAAAGCAGCTGTGTGTTCTGCTGGGTGGCGGCCGCCTCCCACACCTGCGCAGCGGACTGCCCGCCGCAGGTAGACGCCATCAACTGCGTGTAGAACGGAAGCAGGTAGGACACCACGGCCGCCTGCCTTGCGTAGTGCGCCAGGAAGAGGGTGGTGCGTCCGCGAAAGAAAGGCTCTTCGGCGGCGGTGGCGGAGGTGCCGCTGCGCGTGGTGCTGAGCGGGGCAGCACCCAAGTCGCACAGCAGACGTACGCAGTCCACGTGTCCGTGAAGAGCCGCCGCGTGCAGAGGGGTGAGGCCCATTTCGTTGTACTCGTCTACCGCACACCCGCACTCGTCCACCAACACTTCCAACATGGCGCACAGCCCGCAGCCCGCAGCCACATGGGCTGCCCCGTTGCCCTTGTCGTCGTGCGTACGTGGGATTTGAGCCACGTCGATCATCACCTCTGCCGTGGCTACCACCCCTGCGTTCTCAGCGTACGGTTGAGGCGTGCGCCGCTTCTTGAGTCGGATCAGCTCCATGCCAGGGCTCACGTCGAATGGATTGTCGCCGCGCACAAGTGTCAGCAACGTGGCGACGTCATTCGCCGCGACGAGATCGAAGAGACTGCGCTGTGGCAGCCTGAATACAGGAGGGGAGGCCACAGCCATCACGCACGCGTGGTCACCGCACCTAAACAACAGCGACGATATAGAAGAACGGAAGAAAGAGAGAGAGAGAGAGAGGGGCAACTTGTATGTATATGTGATGCGTGTGCTTGTACTTGATACTCCACGCGTTGCTTCGCCGTGGCGCGACAGCGAGAGTCAAGTGGATGGAAAACGTTGGCCTAGGAAGCGTTCATCGGCAGCAAGAGGAGTAAAGCGAGAAGACAGCGATACCAATGGTAGAGGAAAAAAAAAAAGATGAAGGGGTAAGCGACACGCTGGCAGTTGCAGAAAAAAAAGAGGACCTCTAAAACCTGTCAAACGGAAGGCCCTCGTGCGCATCTGGTGCCTGCACATGTCGTGTGTTGTCCACTATTAGGTGCGTCCTTTGCTGCTTGTTTCTTCCTCGCGCAGAAAGGGCTCCATACGCGAGCGATACGCCCCTGGTGATCCACAATGATCCCGCCAACGCACCATAGACTGGAACGTGTTGCTGTTGTTGTTGTTATTGTTGTGGTTACCCTCTTCTGGTCGTTATTCCTTTTTTGTTTGTTTGTAATTTTTCCTTTTGACAGAGGGAGACGTGTGGCTCCTCTAGTGGTGTATGTTGGTTAGCAGGCGTCGTCGCTGCCCCAGCCACTGCTGAGGCTGCGCTCACTGTAGCCTTCTTCGCAGAACATGCCGTAGGCCTCGTGGTCCCGCCCACGCCGGCCGCGCCGCCCCGTCGAGGACTCGGTGCCGTCGTCCCCGTCATGACTCGCCGCGGACTCCATCCCATCGTCTGCGTCGTTTGGGTAGTCGTTGCCGGAGAAGTCCTCCGCGTTGCTGTCGTACTCGTCGTCCTTGCGGTGGTCGGGGTAGCAGTAGAGGTCCGCCGCGGTCTCGCCCGCACTCTCCACGCAGAGCATCGCGTCGTAGGCCATCAGCATCTCCCGCGTTGTGCCCTCCACGTCGTCCTCCACCACACCCCACTGCGAGTCCCGCGGCGGCTCGGCCCCCTGAATGGCGCCGCCGCTGTGGTCGTGGTGGCTAGACAAGCGACGCACCGGGGCAAGCGTGAGATCGGCAACGTCGTCGGTTGGGTCTCGCCGGCGCTTGAGAAACGAGCCGCCGCCACCAGCGTCAACGCTGTCCGTTATGGCAAATTCACCAAAGGCGTCCTCCATCGCCTCCCGCTCGCTTGCCTGAGTGTCCAGCACGTACAACGTCACGGACGCTGCCGAGGCTGCAGCGTCACCCGTTAGCTCGCTTGCACATTCAATGAGAAGACACCCCTCAGCTTGCGTGACCCGCTCGACGTGTGTCCGTGACGGGCCGACGTGCGTGATTGCGGGTGCGCGGACCTCTGCTCTGGCAGCCGGTGTGAGGGCACTGCGGGTTGGTGGCGGTGGCGGCACCGCTCTCGTTGACGGATCGGGAAGCCGACGAAACAGCAGCTTTGTGCGGGTGGCAAGCGCGCGCTGCAGCTGTGCCGGTGGGAGGCCCATCTCCGCACTGCTCCATTGGACGCGCACATAGCGGCTCTCCGGGGCATCCTCCACAAATCCCTCGCGTTCTCTCTTGCGGTGCAGCTTGAGGTACACGCGTGGGACGCGCGTCTCATCGCTGTGGGCCTGGGCCCCCGCCTTCATGTACGTGTGTTCTAGCGAATCGTGCTTTTGAAATGATATTTTTTCTTGAAAAGAAAGTGTGTGTGTGTGTGTGTGAGAATGATTTCCAGTATCCGGAAACGAAGCTCCAATGCGAGGAGCTGCGCGTTCACCGGACGAGAATATAAACGGCAATCGATGAAATTGGCTCTTTCCACTTTTATTTGTAACGCCGCTGAGGCAGAGCGGACAAAAACAAAAAAACGAGTGCACAAAAGGAAAAGGCACGAGGACAGACAGTAAGAAAAGTGGCAGCAGTGACCGCAAACACAGAGAGTTCTGTTGCCATCCACGATACACAGGGAAAAGAGCAAAGCCTCAGTGCACGGATGGCGCGAGAAGCTGTTGTGTCGTATGCGTATCGGCCACAGCTGTGCTGCGATGATGGAAGATGTTCGCGTGGCATTGCCGCGAAAGCCCGTACGACAACCGAGTTGATGTACAGCAATGAGAGCACATGCACCACGCAGAGAAAAAAAACCATAATAATGAAGTACTGCTTTTGTTTCGATGAGCTTAGGTGGAAATGCACATCAGAGAGAAGACGTAACGCACTTCGGGAAATTTCCACCGAAGTGTTCAAAGACCTTTTTTTTTGTAGCGTAAGCCTTTTCAATACTTTTATTTTATTTTTGTTTTGTTCGTGAGCTGTCCTGAACTCTGTTCGCTCGCAGGCGCGACAGAATACGTCAATGTTAACAAAAGAAAAAAAATATATATGAAGTAGTAAGAGTGGTAGTACGAAGCGCGACAGTCAAGTCAGCTTAAATTTAGAAAAAAAAAAATATTCCGTTGGATTAAGCGTGTCTTTGCTCGTTTGTTTCCAACAAAACGAGAATGGGGGCGACCATCAGAATACAAAAACGAGCAAAAAAAAAAACTCAATAGCACCAAAAGATACGCCTGCCGAATTAAGCGCATAAGACTTTTCCACAAATGCGAAAAAGAGGTGGAAAGAGCAACAAGGTTACAAGAGGAAGTAATCACAATAACAGTGTTGTACGGAACGCGAACGCAACGCCAGTAGCAGCTGTACGACAAGAGAGCGGCGCCTGGCCAACACACACAAAGAAGAAGCGCAGACGAAGGAGCACCTCATACGCGTTAGCAACAGCAACAACAGTAACAAGACAGATACAGACAAACGCGGTGACTTAAAAAAAAAAAAAAAGGAGGATAAAAATTAATAAATAAAGTCAATGAATAACTCACACCTTCCATTCCTTTGCTAAAGCGCACCTCCTGTTTCACACGACTACGTACGGGTCCACAGTCCCTCTCACACGCACACCTTATAAAAAGAGGTACAACCCAACACGTCGATAACGCAATAGTCGTGCGCAGAGTTCCGTCAACTGTGAACTGTAAACAATCAAATCACGGCTGAGGGGGGAAAGCCCACAAACAGGGTGGAGAGCCACGCGCGCGCACTCACGGTCAAACCGCCGCGTCGCTCGCGGTGCACCCAACGGCATGTACAGGAGCTCTTCTGCTGATCTTCCCACTCCATTGGACAGGTGCTGTGGCTCTGAGATTCCAACTCTCTCCTTCTCTCTTCGCTACTTTCGTCCCTTCGCCGTCATGGCGCTCCCATTTGCCGCCGCTCCTGCGGGGTCGTTTACCAGGACAAAGTCCGATGTGCGGCTACGCTGCATGTTGGAAATGAGTGCGACGACACCGCTGACCAAGCTGCACACCGTCATGCCCAAGAGAAGGCACAGAGCGAAGGCCGCGGTGGAGGTGAGGTGCCCCACCACGTAGTTCTCACACGTGACGAGCGCAGCAGTGCTGCTTGCCTTTGTGCTGGCGACGTCTGCCCCGGCATTGAAGGCACAGGCAGTGCTGGTGAGCATCGTGGTCTCCTCGGTCTGCTCCTCCGCCACCTTCAGCGGCGCACACTGCGACTCTGCTTGCAGGGTAACGTCCACCCCTCGCTGCGTCACGGCAGTTCCGTTCGGGAGAGTCATGAAGCACATCGCATCCCAGGCGGAAGACTTCGCCCACCCGGCCCCCTCATCCTCCAGTGGCGTGGTGTTGGTGACGCAGCAGAGGTCAAACCCCGAGCACGGAAACGCCCTCTCCCACTCGCACACCGCGCCGTCGCCCTCCGCCGTCTCCCACAACTTCAGGAGGGACGCGCTGATGTTGTCGTCCAGCCCGCTGAGGTGGCCGCCAAAAGCCACGCGGAGGAGAAGGTACAGCAGTGCCAGTCCCAGGATAAGAGCAGCACATCCATACCCAACCAGGAAGCACCCCGGACGGCGGCGATCCGCGCTGCCCAGCACAAGAACGCCACTTAGGCCAATCGCTGCTGCCGGCACCATCATCGCCTGCAGCCCCGCCTGCAGCAGCGTCGACGCCTCCGGCACAACGCTGCCAAGCATGTCCCGCACCGGTTCGTCGGCGTTGGTGCCGAACATCTTGTTGAGGACGCTCAGTACACCGGTGGTGCGTGATGGCGCAATAGCATACATGGTCACCGCGCCGGCCAGCGAGAGGAGAAGCAAAATAAAGGCGGCCATGAGCGCCATTCCACCCTCAGTCATGGTGTACTGGAAGGCCTGTGTAAACCACGAAGAGCGGGAGCAGCACGCCGCGATAACTCGTGGGGGAGCTGCAGATGCCGAGGCAGTTGACAACCATTCCGGATTGCCATCCATGGGAGCCTCTTCCATCGCACTGTGGGTGAGTCGGGGGGACTGCGTCTTTGACTTGCGCGAGGTGTGGCCTGCATTGTACTTTACCTCAACGTATGCGTCGCCGTCCGCCTCGTCCTCCAGCGTGAAGCTTCCGAGCTTTCGCTGCTCCGCAGGCGAGTAGCGAACACTACGCTCATCGTGCGGCATAACGTTCTGATATACGTTAATTTTTCTCACGCGAGACTCGCAACGCGATTTTGCCTTTCTTTTTGGAGCTGATTTGTGCAAAGAATTCAATGACGAGCAATATCACAGCAGAGGAGAAAAAAAAGAGTGAACTAACACAAGGTCTGCGCCTCTACTAGAGGCGTACGTGGGCTAAATTTGATAAAAAGCACGGATGTCGGCTATCAATGTTGATGTGCAGCTGTGCTTACTCAAGTGCATAAACGTGAGCACCTGTACTCTTGTGTGGGCACGTTCCTGCGAGAATTTCCAAAGGCAATCTAAGAGAGAGAGCGCGCGGGAGAGAAAATCGTAAGCGAAACCAACACTTTGCTTATGGTTTACGTTATCATGAGGGGGAGTGTGTCGTGCAACACAGAGATGGCGGAATTTCAACACTGGTACCGTCTTGGTGAGTAACAAAAAAAATAATTACGCAGGGGCGTTTTGCGACCAGGACGAGTTTTCGCGTCCACCATCGGCTGCCTGCCCCTTCTCGTGCATAATAGAAACCATGTCCGCCTCTTCGACAGTTGTGTCCTGCGGTCAGTAGCGCCTAGTGGAAGGTGCGCTAAACGGTGAAGGTCAAACAAACAAGCAAAGCAGTACGGCAAATACGAATAAAAAAGGCAAATGAGCCAATAACAGACGCCAAGCACCGCTGCAACGCTGAAGCTCGCCCGCGCACCGCTTAAACAAAGAACACCCCGCTTCGACAGCTTTCTTCCAGCTTCCCCGGTGGTTGCACCTGACAAAACTTCTGGTGTTTCACTGTTACTGTACAGCTCCAAGGGTGGTGCTGAGGCGCATCATCGTCATCAAGCCTACCTGACGAGCGGGCGGGTGTACGTGCTTTTGTGCGCTTTCAGCTTTTCTTCATCACCGGTAAAGCACGCAACACACTTCCTCATAGAATCATGCATGTGCTGTTAATGGTTTCATTGAAAGGTGCATAAAATATATATATTTATATTTATAAGCAGGGAGGTCGCAAAAGAAAAACAGATTACCCTATTCACAAATCTCACGTGTTACCCCCAAGTGCGGTACCCACCACACCTAACCAACAAGATGAAAAGGAAGAGACAGCAAGGAGGGAAAAAAAAGAGATGGAGGACTCGATAGAGGACAGAGGGCACAAGCGAGATGGAAAGCACCCACGTGCATCAGATACCCCTCAAAAGCGGTGCGCCATACGGCTGTCAATGGTCGGCTGCCACAGTATGCCCGCTACGGTCAGGCCGCCCAAAATCCCAAACAGCACGGTCAGCGCAGAGAGCACAATCACAAAGTGAAAGAAGTAATTCTCCACCATCCCTCGCAGCGGCACCTCGCACACTGCGGACGTCTTGTTGTTCCCTTCCCCGCAACTAGGCAGACACATCGCACCTGGCCACGCCACCTCGCTGCGATTGTGGGGGTCGTACGTGGTGCCGTTTGCTGCCCGAAGAAAGCACACAGGTGAGCCGCCAAAGAGGCTGGGTATCGCTGGTGGAGTGGCGTCGTCTTCAGGCAGCCTCATCTCTTTGCAGCACTGGCCAGGAGCAAAGCCGGAGCACGTCAATGTCTTCTGGATGTCGCAAACGAGTGGTGACCCGCCTGCGACCAGCTGGCGCCATCCCGTGGCCAGATTGTCCAGCTGGTGCAGTCGTGAGTAGACAACGAACGCTACTGAGGCACCGCAGAGCACGGCATAGCTCACAAAAAGCACCGCGAGGCAGCAAGACATGGGGAGCCGCAGCTCCTTGTAACACGCCAAACAGCCCAGCAGCCCGGTCAGGCAGAGCAGCCCGGCAACAACGAAGGAGAGAGTGGTGACGGAGCTACAGTCCATCTTGGTGGAAGGCAACAGGGATGACACACAACCTGACCGAGGTACCGCCAGAGCCGCACCAAGACCCATCAGCACTACAGATAGAACGCCGATAAAGAGACGGTATTTGTTCAGACGCTCCCACCGCGTGCTCACGTTTCGTGCTGGAGTGCCGTTTAGCTGCGTGTACACGTCGTTGACCCACTCCGTGTCGTCTTCCACGTCCATCGCAGCAGCCGCAGATGCACTGGCGCGGTGCTCCTCAGTGAGCAGGCGAGCACGGTCGAGGACACTCATGGCTATGCTACTGAGAGAGCGATGAAGATCAAGAACAAGAAGAAGGATAAGGGAGAGAAAACAAATAAAGAATAAGGCGGTCAACAGGCAGCCTTAGGTGAGACGCCTGGCACGCGCGAGGTGCTTCGTTCAACTCCAACGCACTGGGGGGGCACGCAACGGCTACGGGAACGACGTGCAATTGTGGCGTCCTTCGCAGCCGCTGGCGGACGGGAAAAAAAAAACAAAGGGAGGAAGAAAGAAGGGGATTGAGAGGACGTTGCTGATGGCGGTGTAGAAAATTGACTCGCACAGCTAGCAGGCTCCGTGGGAAGGAGCTCCAGACGGCATTTTGTTTATCCACTAGCGCGCGGAAAGCAACACTGTGGAAAACAAAAGAACAACAGAAGAGATTTACTCGATGGCAAAAAAAAAAAAATGCTGAGTGTACATCTGGCACCAGCAATACAGCCCGCCAAAGAAGCCGTCCTCCCTTTTTCATTGTGATTTGGGCCTCATAATGTCTGAAGTCATCGTTTGTCTTCGACGACGCGCAAAGATCATTGAATTGCGCAGCAGAGCTCCACGCCGACGACATCCGTGCAGCGCCTTGAGATTCTGGCGTTAATTAAGGTTTGACAAGGGAGAAAAAAAAATGGTTCTGTAAAATGAATGAACTTTCGAGGTTTCATCAGATGTGGCAGCCGCCACGCAAGGTGGAGTCCACACGATACGCGAGAAGACCCACGCTACTGTTTTTTTGTTTGTTTGTTTGTTTGCTTGTTTGTTTCTGTTTTCTCTCTCCCTCTCTCACCGAGGGCTCTCCTCTTCCCTTCACACAGCTGCGCACGTCAGCTCGCAATTATTGGCCTTTTCAATGCAGCAGGCGTCGCTGGAGCCACCCCTTACTCAAACATATCGTTCCACGACGAAGTGAATCTGTTCTCAGCAGCGTCGAAGTGAATCCGAAGCTCTGCCATGGCCAGCCGACCGAAGCGACTGCCAAGAAGCGAGAAGGCCTTGTGTGGGTTGTCGCGATGCGTGCGGCCTTGGGGCCACATGCTCTCCTGATCCAACACGCGATCCATCGCCTCACCGTCCGTCGGGAACACAGGGAACACCTGGATGGCAATGTATGGCTCGATCGTGTCGTCCCACGGCTGCAGCGTGAAGACGAGCGAGATCTGCTCGGCCGCATCAGCAGAGGGTTGATTCCGGCGCACTCGCTCGTAGATTGTACGCACAAAAGTTGCGGCAGCCTCAGCGTAGAGCGTGAGAAGATCCGCCTCTGCGTCCTCCACGCGCGCCCCAGTCCCTCGCTCAGCGTGCAAGAGCGCCTGCCGCAGTGGGGGGCAGATGGTGCTCAGGGTAAAGCGCAGGTCCGCACGGGAGCGGTAGTGTACGTAGAGCGGCTCTGCCGGCACCCCATGGAACGTGAGAAGGCCATCTGGCCAGTCCGCAGATGAACCCTTGACTGCCCCGCCTGTGCCATCAGACGCCTTCACGTTTCGGCGCAGCAGCAGTGACATGTAGGCTTGCACTTCCTTCCCGCGTGCTCGGTCGCTGATCAGCGTCTTAAACATGTCCACCGAGGAGACTCGGCCGTAAGAGATCGTTTTGTACGGGTTCTTATCATTAAACTTGGTGACGCAGCGGTATTGAAGGGCCACTCTGCGGCGCACCATTGCGGTGTCTCGCTGCTCCGCCTTGACGCCGGCAAAGCTGTCATGGTCCAGCTCCAGCCGGCCAAGAGCCTCCGCCGTGTACTCGTCGCGTTCAACCAGCGGGGAGGCCAACACCGCCACACGCGGCAGTGGGTGATAGAGCACAGGTGTGCCCGCCCGCGCAAAGTCCCACGGCAGCCCCTGGTTGGAGATGAGACGCAGCTGGTCGGGGCGTCGGCCGTCATCGAGGTTCACGACGGACGGCGCAGTGCCTGCCTCGTCGACCGTTTCCACAAACGCCTCCGCGCCAACGGCGGAGACGCACTGCATCGTCAGGTCGCGCAGCAGCGGGTAGGAGACGATCTCCGGCGTCGCGTTGTCTCGCCGCGGCACCTCGAAGGCGTCGGACACGATGTTGTCACGGCTGCCTAGGAAGAGCGGGCGGCTGTGGGGAATGGGCTTTGCGCCGGCCTCGACACGATACGAGGGCAACACGAAGAGAGTGGCGGAGAAGTGCAAGGTGGAGGAGCAGTCTGCCCAGAAGGACGGGGTGCTCTGCTGAAACGCCTGATAGACCGAGGCAAGGGCCGAGGCAGAGGAAGGGGACGAAGACGACAAGGGATCAGCAGCGCTGCCCGTGGCGCCGCTGCCGGCGCGACCGGTGGTCTGCATACTCTGTAGAAGGGCCAAATAGGATAGAAATGTGGAGAAGATGCGGTCGGTGGAGTACAGCATCCCTGGCTCGCGGACGACGCTGCTGCCATCGCGCACGATGGCCTCGCACAGCGCGCGCTCCGTGTTGCGCAGTGACACCGGCAGCCGCTCCCAGTCGCAGTGGAGCACGTTTGGCAGAAAGGGGAGGTGCAGTCGCATAAAGGCCCAATCCTGCTGGTCGTAAGATTCCTCCTGCAGTGTCTTGGGAGGCGCCGCAGCCTTCCGCGCCGCCATGGTTTTCATCTTCTGCGTGGACGCCACAGAGAAGACCTCGCGTGGGCGGACAGCGAAGAGGGAGAGCGGGACGGTGGGCGGCAGGATCGACGGCGGTAGCCGAAGGCGTGGGACACGCGCCGCACCATCGCGCCAGAGGTCTACGTGCCCGGCGCTAAAGCACAGAGAGCGCTTGAGAGCCGTCCGTGCGGGCGGTGCACCCTCGTTCATCTTGAAGGGTGTTTGTGGTTGGTACAAAGGAAACGTATTGCGTGCCTCTTGGTCCAGCACCTGATAGCGCCACGACACCTCCTTGAGAAAGGCCTGCCGCGCTGTCCATTCCTCCTCTTCCACTCTCTCGAGGCACATGCCAAAACTCTCCTGCACAGCGTCGTACACGGCGGTGGACATGGGCCACGGGGCATCTCGCGTGTCGACGGCGCTGGGCGAGCTCAAGCAAGGCCACCACGTGCGGCCAATCAAGGAGAGGAGACTGCGCGCAAAGACACACGGCGCACGCGCACGCAGCAGCGACCCACCTCTCCGCGGTGGCGATGCGTTGGGGAAGAAAAGATCACCCACCAGTCCGCGAACACCGCAGACCTCCGCTACACCGACCGGCAGCGCAACAACATCCTCGTACATCAGCTCCAAAAAGGAGCGTCGGAGTTGCGGGAGAAGACTCTCCGCATCATCGCCCCTATCCCCTCCACCCACCACCATGCTTGCGTTGAGCTCAAAGAAGAAGCTTACATGAGACTGATAGCGCAGAAGGGGAAGCAGCGCCGCGCTTCCCTTGCTCTGTTCCGCGCTGCTGGGCCCCGGTGCGGCGGCGTTGGCGTCCTTTCCCCTGTCGTCCCTCTCCGTGGCCTCAGCGGGGTCGGCGTCCACGTTGGGGGAGAGAAGGTAAATCGCCCGACCAGTGCCGCGTTGCGACCACGTCATCGAATCGCCGTCCCTCGCCTCCACCATCACATCCAGCACAAACACACGCTCCTCCTTCGCCGTGCCCTCGACCGAGAGCACCTCCTCACACCACCCGCCCTCCTTCACAGACCAGGCCTCGGACGGTGTGTGCTGCGCGAGCAAAAACGTGCGGGCGGCGTAGGAGGTGCAGCACACGCGCAGACGCGTCTCCACGCTGGCGCCGAAGCTGGAGGCAGCGATGGTGACGTTGACCTTCTTTCCTAGTACCGAGTCGCCCGGCGTGGGGGAGAAGCGCACCGCATCCAAGTCCGCGTAGCCAAAAGCACGACGCAGCTCGCACCACTCCGCCGCAGACGTCAGCGCTGCCACCTCCACCTGCAGCAGACACCGGCCATCGTCTGTCCTCACCACGACGGCGCCGTCAACGTGTCCCTGCAGGCGCACACGCCCCTCCGCCAGCCCAGCCAGCGGAAACAGTGTGCGCAGCGGGCGATGAACATAAACGCGCGGTTCGTCGTTGGGGTCCTTGTGCAGGTCCGCGCACCACATCGTGCGATTCCACACCTCTGCCGTGGCTCCAACACCATCCACCCGCGCATGCCCGCGTGGCTGCGAGGCGCACAGCTGGCACGATGTCCAGCACACCTGCCTCCACCAGTCATCGTGGAACCTCAAAAGTCCTGCAGCCGCAGAGGCAGGAATTCCCCACGCCTTTCCCAGTATGGAACACGTCATCGCATCGGCTTCGGGAGCTGTGTTGCTGCCTTTGGCCGCATTCGCACCAACCGGCAGTGTCGTACTCGCCACGGCCGCAATGGCGCGAAACACCGCAAACAAGTTACTCGCGCGAGGAACGCCGGCGTCCGCCACGCGTCGCACCCAGCCCAGACCCAGCGTCACCAGCGCAACGCCCACGTCTGTCGGCTCGCCATCCCCGTCCGCCACGCTCGCTGTTGCGCGCACGTTGGCGAGGTGCTCGTAGGTTTCCAGCTGGGTGTTGAAGGCAACGTCTCTGTCGCTGGGGTACACCGCGTGTACTTTCACTGTCAACTCGCGGTGCAGTAGGTGCAGCTGTGCCCAGCGCAGCGCCGCGAAGCCGGGTTGGGTGGAGACGGAGTGGCACACAGTCGAATCGAGGATGAGCAGCGGGGGCAACGGCAACGAAGGCTTGCCCCCCTCGGTGTCGGAAAGGTCTTCTGGCTGCCACGACACGCGGTAAGCGTCGCCGCGCATCACGTCCTCCACCACGCATCGTCGCTCCATGCAGAAGAGAGGCCCTCGCTCCCGCCTCTGAAGCTCCCGCAGCCAGGATGGTGTGTCGTGTTCGTCTTCACCCTCGCCAGCATGCGCCTCCTCGGCTTCCAGCAGTGGCGCCTGGCGTATCACGCTCGGTCGCACCACGCACGCGACTCCCACCCGCACCAGTGTTTCCTGCAGAGAGCACCAGTGCAGCTGATACGTCGTATCCTGGCGCGCTTCAGCGGAAAAGATAATATCGCCGTATCCCTCCAACGGGAAGTTGCTGTAGAAGTCCTGACGCAGGTACACACGCATGGCGCTGTTCACGCGCTCTAAAACGGCGCTAATCTTTTCCGAGATGGCCAGTGAGGTGCCGCGGGGGACATCCACTGCAGTGAGCTCGCAACTCACTTTACGTCGGTACGCGGGGATAGTCACCAGAAAGACGTTCTTCGCGATCCACTCCACCGCAAGCACGGCAACAAGGGCATCGTCCCTCTTCCATGGCTCCGAGTCATCTTGCAGCGTCATTATGGTGCCTGCGGGGCTGACTCGTCTGGACTGAGTCTTTTCGTATTAATTTTTTGTTTTTCGGGTTCCTCCTGTCGTGCGGCACCTTTCCGTTCTTCAATAGGCGTGCGTGAAGGGTAGAACTAAAAATTCTGCTCCTATTACCCCTTTTTTTTCACGTGTGTGTGTGTGTGTGTGTGTGTGTGTGTGTGTGTGTGTTTTGTTGTTGTTATGGGTACCTCATATCGACGGTATCAGTGTCGCATCTAGGCAGGAATCACAATAAGGAAAGCCAGGGAGGGTGGGAGAAAGAGATGTGAAACAACAACAGTGCACAGTGGAGAGAGTCGCTAAGGGTAAACACGTGCAGAAGGATAATGCTGAAGGATCGGTCGGCCATGGTAGAAAAAAAAAACAGATGATAGGACAGATGCGAGGTATGAGAAACACCTCAGCATGTGGCAATATATATATAGCAGAAAAAAAGGGTGCGGTATCCACGTCGAATCGCTTTATTGTGCAACACTCGCATAAACTGCGTTGTTGCTGGTCTTTGTCAAAGTCAAGCGTGCAAGAATAGTGTTCTGTCTGCTCATTCCCGAAAACCCGCAGGGTCTCCTGCTGCACTTCAACCTCTCCACAGCATGAGTGATTTTGTCTTTACTCTTCGGTAGACTCCTGATTGCGGAGAGAGGAAAAGAGAGATGGGGCCAAAAAACATAAATGCACTTTAGAAAGATTGTGATTGAGCTGGGCAGCATGCGACTATTTTCCACAACACACACAAACACACAGACAGAGGCAGAGACAGAGACGGCGACAGAGGCTAACCTGTAGGTGCATATTACAGATCAACGAACAACGACATCATCTCCCCGTTTCCCTCCTCGTCGAAGCAAGCTCCGCACCAAAGCATTTTTATTATGATTCGTCATGCGCTTTACTCTTCTCATCGCCTCACCCCCCCCCCCTTTTTTTTTATCCCCAGTGTGGAAATGCAATTCTAAAAAGAAAAACGAAAGAATGCTTGTCGAACAGCAAGGCCATCAATAAAGACGGGGGGGGCTCCGCGCTTGCGTACGAAAGCCTGCGCGCTCACAGAGACGTCAAGTCGTGGTGGGCCACCACAAAGCCCATTTTCTTTTCCGCGCGAAGCTCGACTGGTATCCAGCCAGGGTGCTGGGCGGCAGCGGCAGAGCTGGCGAGCGTTGCATTCTTCGCCGCCGACGGCTTCGGTGGCTTCCAGTAGTTTGGCAGATCCGTCGAGTCCGGCGTTGGGTAGAGGAGAGACGGCTTTGACGGGGTATCCGGGACTGCCACCAGCCGCGCTTGAACAAGGCAAACACCAACCGACGCGAGGAGACTCGCCACGTGCGTCAGCAGCCAGCCCGCCTCCACGACTGTGCACTCCGCCCGCGTGAGGTCAACACGCAGCCCCCACTGCCCGCCCTTCTCCCGCTGCACCTCGGAGAGCGCCGACTCATGCTTCGGTGTGACAGGGGCGAAGTGGCGCACCCACCCCACCACGTGGGCCTGCACCTCCCTCAGCACCTCCGTCGACGGAGCGGGGCAGCCGTCGGCAGCCTTCAGGAGAAGAAGAAAGGGAGCAGACAGAAGCCGCCGTCGCTCATCGTGGGCCGGCAGGCTGTCGCGACAAAACGCCGGCAGAAGGGTGCGCCATCGACCCCACCACGCGCCGTGCGCTGATGCGGTGCGCGACAGCAGCTGCGGAAACACAGCCGCCTCCGACCGGTTGTACCGCAGCACGGATCCGAGCAAAGAAAACAGCGCGAGCGGGCGGCGCCAGAGACACGCGGGGCGGCCGCTTCGCACGGACACCTTCAGCACCTCCGCGTTTTCCTCTGCGTGGGCCGAGTCGACGGCCATCATCGACGGGGAGGGAGCAGCGCGGCTCACAGAGGGTGGCCACCACGACTCAAACGTCCGCGTCGACGGCGTCGCGCACTCCCGCAACAAAGTCGCGCCGTCGTGCATCGCCGTCTTCACGGGACTCGGCGGCGACTTGGATTTCGTGGTGAGCAAAACGCCCTCCACGTCCTGCATGAGCAGCGTCACGGTGCGACCGTCCACGGTGAAGCCGAGGCAATGCCGCTGCACAAACGCCTTTCCATGCCACCGACGCAGCGCCGGCGCATCAACGTCCCAGTCCTCCAGCGGGTGCCCCTCCACCTCCGTCACGCTCCGGTACACAACAGTGCACAGCGGTGGCGGCAGCGCGGACGACCTCCCACCCGGGACGGTGGTTTGGACGGAGCGGGTGTCCAGCAGCTCCGCGTGGGCAAAGAGCGTCGCCCGCCGCACGTCCCCGCTGATGTCAGCAAAGGCAGAGGCCTCTTCTTCCTCCACAAACATCACCGTGGGGAAGGTGAGGTGCGCCTCATCGTGAAGGTCCAGCCAAGCCCGCAGGCCCTCGCGCGCAACAGAGTGCGTGTCCTCGTGCAGGTTCACCAACGCAATTTGGGGAATGGCCGGAGAGGCGGTGGAGGAGGTCGCGACCGCACCGCTCGGCCAAAGTGCCTGCGGAGTCTCGCCGCGGTACGACTGCACGAGGGTGTAGCCGATGTACGCACCAATGGCGGCCACGCCGGCAGCTACAGCGAGTTTCTGCTGAGACGTGTACGCGGTGCTGTCAAGCGCACCCGCAGTGTCGGTAGGATCTGAGGGGACTTGAAGGCCCTCCAGTGATGGTTGCTGCATCGCGCCAGCACGTGCACTTCTATGGCGCTTGCTTGAATATATATATGACGAAGGTTTTTTGTTGTTGTTGATGTTGTTGTTGCTTCTCAACTTCTTAACCCTATTGTGCTCACAAAGTGTGAAGACGTTTGCTAAAACCGGCACAGTATATGCAAGCCCACAACGTCTTAGAAAAATAATAATTATAATAAACAGAATGCAGGAAAGAACGAAAGCAAGCGGCTTTGAGTTGGACCGCGAACGAAGAAAGCAACATCATGCGAAGGGGCACACAAAACTCGGGGCGGAGAGTTTGGTGCACGTACACGTCCATTCGCAGTGGTTGAAATAATAACCACAATAATAAATAGGAAGAAGTGGCAGTATACCCCATCCTTTTCTACGCCCACGTACAGAATACGGTAGGAAATAGCGTTCCCTTTGCAATCCAGAGGCCCATCGGCAGCTCATGAATCTGTCTAGTGTTCTCCGTTTAAATTTCGCAGGCTATGGTGCGTGCATCCCTTCGTAGCGCTGGCGTTGCTGCACTTAAATGGAGTCCTCATTCTTTTTTGTTCCGCTTTAGTTCCATTCTTCTTTTTCTGTGCATGTGCTCGGCAGCTGCGTGTTTTTTTTTTTTCGAAATTTGCTTTTCCCCTTCTTTTCGGTGTCTCATTATTTTCGATTCCCTTCTTTCTTGTTTTTTTTTTTTTACATCAAGCCACATTGCGGAAGAACGTGGTTTTCCCTTTTGTGGGTTGTGCTGACCTCACCTACGCACCTCTGCCGATCTATGTAAACAAGTTTGTGGGGATGTCATCGTTGACGCTGCTGACGCTGCTGCGCTCGACGTCAATGTCCTCGCCACCGCTGCTAGCAGAGGAGTTGTAGCCGGACCAGTCGTGATCGTCACTGCCGGAGTCTGAGGGGACGGACGACGCACTGCGGTTGCCCGCCTCCGAGCCGTCGACCTGGCCACAGCGCTGAATTGTGTTTGCCTGACCCCTCCCAGCTGCCTTGCCTCTTCCCCGATCGAGATCGGCGTCACTGCCCTCCGCAACGCTCGACACCTCGCTGCCGTCCACGCTCCGGTTATCCACATCGTCGTCCTCGTCCTCGCCTTCTTGGGCGGGCGCCTCGCGCAGATCGCTGAGGAAGAGATAATTCAAAGCGTCCAGCTGGCCGGCAGCCGACACGGCAGGCAGGCGCGACGGGACAGCGGCCGCCGCAGCAGCAGCAGCAGAGAGTGGCGAGCCGTTGCCCTGCCGCCGATCCCCGCGAGTGGCGAGGGCGTACGGACCGGCACGCGGCTCAGGCAACACGGCGTCCGTCATCGGCTCCTCTGGCCGACCTTTGGGGGCATCACGCCCGGCCCCCGCCGCAGCCGTCGCGCACCAAAGCGCCTGCAGCACCTCCGCACCGCCCGTCGTGTCCGCGGTGCCACTCTTGCGGAGGTGCTCGCTGTCGCCGCTGTCTCCCAGCGCTGTGGTCGCGGCGGTGGTGGCAGCGAGCCACTGCGCCGATAGGGCGGCAAAGGCACGCACAAAGGCGTCCCCCATCGCACGGAAAACGGTGGGGCCGTAGTGCACCTCCTCCCCCCACACCGCACACGCCGTACTCGGGGCCTCGCTGGCGGGCTGCAGCACACTGGGGGTGCTGATGCGCCCGCCCACCATCGTTGCTTCGAATCCGTAGCTCATGCGGACGCCGAACTCGTCGTACAGCACCACACGCGCGGAGCTGATCTTGTCTTTGGTCACCGCGAAGGAGCTCTGCGACAGCGAGAAAGAGGGGAAGATGTGGTTTAGCAGGGCCGCGAGGAACTTCTCCGGCCCGAGGGGAGCATCCACGGAGGTCTGTCGCACCCTCGCACGCCTCCGGCCACCCGCTTTCGTCTTCTTGTCCTTTCCGCCAAGGTGGCGTGCGATGCCCCTCATCGTCTCCGATGTGCACCCGTACACGAGGAAGTTCTTGGCTCGCGAGTGCCCGTGGAAGTCCGCAAACATGACGGTCTGGCGGCCCTCCTCTTGCTTCCAGTAACGCAGAAGCTGCTTCAGCGCAAAGAGGGTGGGATTCAGCTCGGCCTTGGGCTCGAGGTAGTCGCGGTTCATGTCCATCCCGGCAAAGGAGCAGCGGTGGTTGCCCATCATCACGCCGTCCACGTTGAGCATCGGCACAATCTTGAACACAAACGTCTCACACAGCGCTGCAGCCGACGCCGCGGTGGCTGCAGTGGGGCAGAGCAAGGCGTCCAGCAGTCCCTGCATGACCCAGCTTGCGTTGGTTTCGCCGGGGTGGACGCGTGCGACGAGGAGGGCGATGGGGCGGTGCCGGATCTCCTCCGCAGTGTAGGGCTCCGTGGAGTTGCGTGGACGCAGCGCCGTCACCGTGAGCAGAGGCACCGGCAGTCCACCCGGTGTCACGCACAACGTCTGCGCACGCAGGGCGTGTGTGACGTTTCCCGCGGTGTGCGCTGCCAGCCAGGACAGGTGCTGCCGCATTTCCGTGTAGGTGAAGGGAAAGCAGTTGGCCAAATACACCCGCCCCGACCCCTCCATCGGCATCGCCACGGAGAAGCTCACGGTGAAAAAGTTCTTC
Organism: Crithidia brevicula; assembly: GCA_030849845.1. Classification (NCBI taxonomy): domain Eukaryota; phylum Euglenozoa; class Kinetoplastea; order Trypanosomatida; family Trypanosomatidae; genus Crithidia; species Crithidia brevicula. The sequence continues at coordinate 20,253 of JASAOD010001902.1, read as the reverse complement.
TGCTTCTTGCCGCCTTCCTCGCTGTCGTCGCCACCAGCGGGGCGTGAGGGCGGCGGCGTGCGCTTCTTCACCGCTACAACCGGCGGCGGCGTGGGCGGTGTTCGCGACGGTGACAGGCGGGGGGCGGCGGTGCACGTGAAGGAGCGCTGCGGTGGACAGCGCGGTGCTGCGTGGCTTGTCGAACTCGCCTGCGCTGACCCCGCACTGACGGTTGTGGGACCACCAATTTCCATGTCCTTGGGAAAGAAATGAGCGCGGGTAGGTCGCTCGTAGGTGTTGCGGAAGTAGAAGATGTTGTGCCCCACGCGCTGCCAGTGCGGGGGAGGCGCCGGCGGCTCCTTCTTGTCTGTGTCAGCGGTACTGTCGGCAACGTGGAGCATCAGCGGCTTCTGTCCTTCATTGAACGTGGAGCCGAGTTTCTCCATATTGAGAATGTTGAAGTGGTACGTCTTGCCCGGGGTGAAGCTGCGCAGCCCGAAGTTGAACCACTGTGTATAGGAGTTGGTGGCGGTGTCCCAGGAGAGCACAAGGTCGAACTCGTTGTCCGCCACTTCAACAGCGCGCTGCAGATTGCCGCCCTCGAAATCGGAGAAGAAGGAAATGCCGTCGGTGCTGGGCTGCACGGCTGTGTCAACCACAGGGGCAACGTTCGGTGCGGCGCTGCTTTTGCGCTCAAAGACGACCTTATAGACGTGCGGGTGTGCGGTGGCGTCACACGCGGTCTCGTCCAGCCCTGCCAGGCGGGCAATGTGGTGCCGCAACACATGCACTCGATCTTCCTCTCGTACGTCCTTGAGAGGGACCTGCAAGTGCTCGTCCTCGTGGATGCTGGCGATGTGCGACGGCGTGCCCTGCCAACGCTCTGCCGTGGTTGGCGGGGCGGCGTCAGAGAAGGGCCAGGGGAGTTGCCCGTCTGCACAGCCCACCAGCGCAGAGGCGGCGTCCACCATGCCGCTATGCAGCTCAGGCGAGAAGAGACTTGGCTGCGTATCGACCAGCAGCAGCCCAGCACCAATGTCGCCCTGCTCATTGTCGAGGCACGGCAGCGCGGAGTTCTGCACGGCTGCCGGCAAACCCACAAGTGCTTCCGCATCCCGCAGACTGTTCGTCGCTGCTGTGCTGGCGTGCGACGTAATCGCGCTGCCGCCCACGTACTGCATGCTTGCTTCGTCCTGCAACACCGCGGCGGGGCCACTAAAGGCGTGTGGCGTGGTGCTCAGAGAAGCCTCAGCTGGAGGGTTGAGGCCCGTCACAGTGGATGTGTCCCATGGAGTCAGCCGCCGCAGAGGAGGTGGAATGCGCTGGTCCACGTAGCAGGCTTTGTGTCCTGCCATGGCGGGCAGATGCAGGCATCCGTACATGGCGGCAAGCTGCTCGTAGTAGTGGTGCCACTGCTGTGCCCCCGTCTCGTGGAGAGCCAGAACGCTGGTGGTGAGCGCCTTGAGCCCGCCAAGCTCGTTGAGATCGGCCAGCGCACCGGTACGATCGGCGCTGAGGAGCGTGCCAAGCAGAAGAAGGGCAACGTGCACGCACTCGCGGCGCGGCGCCAGCTGCACGGCCTCCGCTGCGGCCGGTAACAGAAAGATCGAACACGCCCGCGGCACGTGAGAGCGAAGCGCCACTGCGGCGACCTCGCCTTGAACCTTGTCGCAGCTACCCAAGCGGTTGAGCAGCGCGACGCACCACAGCAGCATCAACTCCACGTGACGCAGCAGCCTCACCACCCACGCCGGGGCCCAGTGTGCGTGGTCGATGGCGATTAGCGGACCGACAGCAGGATGTAACGTGTCCTCTGGCCGCTCATACACGACGTTGCTGAGCAGCACGGGTGCGACCTGCGAGAGAAAGTAGGTGGATATCGCAATCGCCGTCGCACACAGTTCCGCCCCGCGACTGCTCAACTCCTTCGCAGACGCCGCGTTCGCGGTGAAGACAAACAGGGTAAAGCAGTAGTGTGAGAAGGTGGTGACGGACCACTGCGTGCGTGCTTGGAAAGTCCGCAGCGCCTTCAGCGTGTCCTTGCGTGCGTGAGACGCACCGTGGCGTTTTATTTTCTCGCTTACGCAGTCCGACGCGTCACCGAGCTGCAGCGTTAGTTGAAAAGCCGCGAATTCCGACTCCACCACGGCGAAGACCGAAGTGGCGCAGGCGAAAGTGCCGTGGAGGCTCTGTGAGATGCGGAAGGCAGCGGAGAGCTTGGCGTTGAAGGTGTGGCCCAGAGTGAAGAGCAGCCCAGCGGCCTCACACGCACGCAGGCAGGCCGCCCAGGCAGAGCTGCTGGCCGCCTCGAAGCGCAGACGCCGCCGGTTCTCCTCCAGCACTGCGGTGCACACAGGAATAACGCCCAGTTTTTCGCACAGCAGCACGGACCGGCGCTGCCGCTCGCCCACCAGGTGGCGCAGCACGTTGTAGAGGAACGTGAGGATGGTGGCTGCGACCTTGGCCTCCCGCATCGCCAGCGGAGACCGAGCTGCGCCAATGAGGATGGGGAAAACGTGTGAGTTTTTGTGCAGCAGCTGCGTCCACGCCCTGCGCCTCTCCTTCCGGGATAGAAAGAGGCGGGGGCCGGCGGAGATCAGCGGAGACTCCAGCGGCGAGCTGCACGACTTGCTGCGTTGAAAGTGCGACCCCGCGGCGTCACGCTGGGGGGAGAGCGGCGACAGCGCCTCCACCGCGGTCGTCACCTGCAAGGAGGAGAACAACACGCCCTGCATCATCTCCAGCGTGTGGATGACAGAGGCGGCATCGTCGCCCACATCGTCGCCCCTGCCCCCGGACATGCTCGATGGCCGACTTTGACGCCGTTCCCGCCCACCACCACTGCCGCCGCTGCTGCCCAGGACAACGCTGGCGTCCTTCTCGGCCGCGTCCTTTGACGCCCCGCACACCTTCTTCACCCGCTGCAGTGCCTCGGCGATGGCGTCGGGGGAGGATTTCAGCGACGACGACGCCGCCGCTGCCCCCTGCGCGCCGGCACCCGAAGAGAAGGAGCGCTGCGGGAGACGTGGAGGGAGGTGGGCCTGCGCGTCTGTCGATGGGGTGGGCGTTGGCGAGGTACTGGGGCGAAGATAGGGCATGCGGGTACGCAGCGATGCTCCCTTGGCGGCCTGTCGCTTCGCTGCGCCGGACACCGGTGCTGTGCGCGTCTTTGCGTCACACCTCTTGGGGTTGGCAGCGGAGGCACTGCGGGTGGCAGCTGTGGCCGGTGGGCCCGCCGCCAGGGGAGGCCGCCGGCCCTGAGACGGCGTCCTCCTGTGTGCCACGACGGGGGGCCGCACTTCACGGAGAGAGCCGGAGAGCGAAGCGTTACGGCTGTGCGCATTGCCGCTGCGAGGTGGAGACGCACTCATAATCTTTTTTGTGTATTTGTTTTGTGTGCGTGTGTGTCCTTTTTCCCTTTGTGAAAATTTTCTCTACTCGATTTGTTTTGCTGTTATCACCTGCAGTGTAGGAGTTAGTGTTGCTTTCCTGCCGCAGCGCTCGAGCTGACGGTACCAATAAAGCGCTAGCAATGCAGGCCCTGCGGCGCCGCAGAAAAGCACGACAAGCACGTGTGCGATGGACGCTGCTCCTCCACAATACTGCCTTGCCAAGCCGTAGAACTGTCTACACAGAAAAGGCAGAAGCAGATCGCAGGTGCGAGTGAGGGAAAAAGCTCGTTGATGCTAGCAGCAGCAGCAGCAGCAGCAGCAGCAGCAGCAGCACACTGTTAGCCCAATGCTGACTAATACGTGATTAAGAACAACAAACAACGCGTATTTACGTCCGTGGCACTTTTCGCTGCGAAAAGCCAGAGCGAAGAGGTAAATGAGAAGGTGGAGAAACCCCGGGAAAAACAAAAACAAAACAAAATTGTCGCTATTAAAAGAGCAGAGAAAAAAAAAAAAAGTGCGCGTCTAGCTGGGGAGAGAGAGGGGAGTTCGAGGCAATGGGAGGACGAGTTCAACTTCAAATAGATGTAAAGGACCGGGCGATGTAGTGCGTCGAAGGCATTAGAAAAGAATAAGAGGAGCAGCACCTATGCACTACAAGACAATGCAACCGACAGCGTGTGTGGAAAAGGTAAAAACACAAAAAGAAAGGAAGAGGATGTTGACAGGAAGCGGTGATGCAGTGTGAAAAAGAGAGAAGAGAGAATGTGGAAAACGTGTGGAGCATTGCTCGCAGCACAGCGCGCAAGATAATCAGTGCACTCCTTTGTTGGTTTATATATATATATATATAAGCAAAGGCACCTGCGCAGTGTCCCACCGAGTGGTGCTACTTCACACTGGAGAAGTAAGGAGAGAGAGAGAGAGACAACACGCAGTGGACACACAGACTACGCCATCGCGCCGCTGAACATCGCTGAGTTCGCATCACGACCATGAGAGGAGCACACAAAACAAAATTCGTTTTTTTGTGTTGTCCCCCACCCTTTCTTCTCCTCCTCCTAATCTTTGCTGTGGGGGGAACAGATAGGTCCCATGGAATCAGCGTCGGGTGTTTTTTTTTTTTTTTTGCTTCACACAGCTTTATAAAAGAAGGTTTTTGATTCTATTTAAAATACAAATGAATATAAACAAAACAAAGAAGCATAGCATAGTAGCATGGACATGATTAGAGGAAAAAGAAAGTGCTAATTAGGTCATCTCCTATTCTTTAGGGTAAACAGCACACGTCGGATTATATATAAAACAGAACGAAGGAGAATAATTCTCTGTTCTGAGAGACTTTGCCAGTAACTAAAAAGTACAAAGGAGTAGAAAAAGAAACAGAAGAGAAAGCAAAAAAAACAAGACTAGGCCACACGCTAGGACATGGATGTGACGGGTTTTACTTTGGTATTGCCTGTCTGTTTTTCTTATTTCACAAGGACAACGAGAGCACAAGCCTCTCGTGCGGCTTTTCTTTATAACGCCAGCCATGTAAACTTTAAAAAAAAAAAAAAAGTGATCCGTATCAGATCAAAAAGTTTCACAATTGTCACCCCTATCATTTATATATATATATAGATATATTTATAAATTCAATTGTGTTAAAAGAGTCATGCGAGCAGTCAGCGGAGATCAGGTGAACTATTTGAGAAAAGAAAAAACTGTACTGTATCGGATGTGTGGCAAATAAAGGCAGTTCTCATCTGAAACAGACTCTCACACATACATATGGAAAATGAGGGGAGGGAATGAACATAAAATAAACATACGATCTGTCAGAGGTATTATTATTAGGGTCGTAATAATAAAAGAAAAAAAATCTCTGCTGCCGGCTCGCTTCACTACAGGCCAATCGCAAAATAAAAAAAAGAGTGAAACCCCCAAAATACCAAACACTCTCTTCTCACGACACTTTTCTTTTTAATTGTGATTTCCTGTGGCGAGATAAATGAAGGAAGGAAGAGCACGTGTATAGCTACACAAGGCCCAAGAGCCAGCACAAGATAACTAAACAACCAAACAAGAAGAAGAAAAAGAGCTATAGAAAGAAAAAGAACCAAAAATAACATTTGAAAACAGAGAAAAAGAGGCTTTGGCAGGGCCCTGATAAAAAGAAATGAACAACTATAGAACAGCCAACGGAGTGAAGGCAGAAAGAAACAGGTAGAACCGTATGATACACGGCGTAGAAGGTGACTCTGAGCGACGAGGAGCCTCTCTCCACCTCTCTAAGGGATGGATAAATGCGAGAGCAGGGAAGAGACGCTCATGAACGCACACATGCACACACGTACTCGCGCTACAAAAAATATATAAATAAATAAGTTTTAAAAACAATATATTGACAGAGAAAAAAGACAACGGACATAGGTTGTACGTACATTCATGTCGGGAAGCAATGGAAACAACAAAAAAAAAAGAGCAGCAGCCACGGTCTCTACATCTAGGACTTAGCTTGGTTTGACTGTAAACCTATCCAAGTCCTCCAACGTCATCTGAGCCAACACGATGTTGTCGGCGTCGTGGCCGCTGTCGGTGTTCTGGATCGTGCGTGTCAGCAGCTCGCGTGCTCCCTTTGGATCGCCCTGCTGGAGGAGCTGGGTGGCATCGGTGAGAAACCCAAACTTGGCCCCGAGTCGCTCCTGCCGCTGCACCACCAGATGCCACTCCTCTTCCTTGGCGTGGACAAAGTCAAGGAACTCGTACATGATCGGGTAGTGCTCGACCGGGAGCTTGGGGGCGAGGTTGAGGGCCATCGGCCGCTTGCCGCCCTCCTTAGAATTGCTCGATGGTGGCGGGGCGATATACTTGATGCCACACGGGCGAGCAAGAATCTGACTGGCGGTGTTGTTGCGTGCGCGGCTGTTCATGAGGATGCCGCTGAAGGCCGCCTCGACGTCATCGGACGTGTTCTGGATGGAGGGCAGGCGGCGGTAGAGCGCCATGCTGCGCTGCATGAGGATGGAGCCACCCTCATGTTGGCGGGGATTGAAGAAGTGGATGCTGCGGTAGTTGCCGGTGCCGATGAAGCCGACCAGCGAGTGCGGCGCGGAGACCACCGCTGCTACCAACTCCTGCTGCTCATTCGGCGACGTGGGCGGCGGCTTCGGTCTGCTGCGGAAGGCCTCCATGATTTGGCGCGCCTTCTCAATGGCCAAGAGGACGGGCTCGCTGCTAAAAGGCATGAGGCCCCACACCAGGCACAGCGCATCCTCGTACGCGGTGATCACGTAGGCATTGTCATCCGCCGAGCCTTGCTCCCTGGCGTCCTCGATCGCCTCCATGAGGGCTTCGTAGTTCGCCGAGACGGTCTGCTGCATGGACCGGTTGGCGGCCATCCCACCCTGCGGCGTTCCACGGCTGTACGATTCCGCAGCGGCCTCGGCCTCGTTGTAGATGTTGCGGTAGGCGATGTACAGCGTCGTCACCGTCTTGAGCTGCGGCAGCGTGCTGACGTGCGCCGCGGCGGGCACGGCGTGCAGACCTGCACTCGCGCTGCTGGCGTGGCGGGAATCGTGGATTTGTTTTTTGCTTGGCGACCGCGATGACAGGGCGGTGATGCTGGCGGGCGGGATGAAGATGCTGCTGCCCATGGAAGAACGCACAATGGACGAAAGCGTCGAGTCCGTGTTGTCGTCCAGGTCGGGGTGCGTCATGACGGAGTCTCGGGCGGCCCCGAGGGACAGACCGTGTGCCTGCGGCGGCGACGAAGGCGTGGCGAGGGCACCGCGTTGCGCGTCGGATGCGCCGGGGAAGGCCCGCAGCGGTCCATAGCGGGACTCCGCCGTGTTTGCCCGCCGCAGCGAAAATCGCGATGGTCCCGCGGCGGCCACGTGGTCGCGTTGGATGCTGCGCTGCCGCTTGCGCTCGCCCTGGCTGAGGGCGATGCGGGTGTGCAAAGTGTTGCTTACCACAAAGAGAAGAATAATAAAAAAGCAGGGGACGGGGGAGAGGTAGCTGACCACCCGCACCGCCCGCTCCACCGGCACGTCTTTCGGCCTGTATGGCGTCCACGTCGCGGACTCCAGCGCCAGCGCGGCCACGTACACGGCGAGGCTCAGAAGGGCAGAGACGGCGAGCGTCGCCCAGTGCGTTGCGATGTGGAGCACGCGGACGTGAAAGTCTCTCGCGGCGTGCGGGTAGGCGCCGAAGAAGGGCACCAGCGGGATGAGGCCAAAGAGGAGACACGGCGCGCAGAGAGCGGGAAAGGCCAGCAGCAGGCAGTGCGTCTCGTACTCGAAGAGAATCGCGGCAACGAGGGTCAGGAGGACGAGGGCGAGGGAGACGTAGAGGGACACCACCGGCATCATGAAGGCTGCACTGTAGCACCGAGGCGCCACACCGGACTGACGCGAAGAACGCCGCGGCCCGTCCGCCCCTGCCACCCCAAAGACAACCTTCGCTAAGCCGCCGCCGTCGCCGTGCGGCCCCGAGTTGACGGAGCAGCTGTCCGAGCTTACCTTCTTCCCGGGCGCTGCGGTGACGTGCTGGGGAGCGGCGGGGAGCGGAGGTGCGAGCGACTGCCCAGGAGCGGGGGCGAGTGTCTCAGCCAGCTGGCGCTCCGCCTCGGGCGGCGAGAGAAGACACGTGTCGTCGCCGTCGCTGCCGGGGCGGTCCGCAGCGGTGCCGGCTGTTGGGTGAGCCCGCACGACGAGGCCGCGGCGGCCGCGACCCGCGCCGGCTCCTCGCCCATTCAGGGGGTTGCCTGAGACGACCGGGTGGGCGTCGGAGACGTTGGAGGAGAAGGAGATGTTGTCCGTGTTGGCGTGCACGCTGGGCATGACGGAGTCCCGGATGCTCGTGAGATCCGTGTCGCTCTCACTGTCCTCGAAGGCACGAGGGGAGTCCTCTGCGTCCATGTTCGCGGTGCGATGGCCCGCAGGTGCGTTGAGGGCGTTGGTCGGCGCTCCGGTGTGGGCCATGGTGGTGCCGACATCCTCCACGGACAGCTCGGCTGGGTGGCGAGCAGCTCTGCGGCGAAGGTGACCCTTCAGGAGTTCCGCGCTGATCATCGCTGCGCCATTCAGCACGAGCCACACGACCAACACAACAGCCGTCGCCAGGGCAAAGCCGAAGGAGATCCAATGCCGATAGATGCCGCAGACCACCGTGAGGGCGATGTAATAGCAGAGGGGCAGAAGGCCCCAAAACCAGAACAGCACGCGCACAACCTCCGCGACCGAGAACGACATGATGTGAGCCGCACAACACGATTGAAGACGGACGACAATGAACGCAATGGGAAAACTATAGAGAGAAAAAAGAAAGAAAGAGAAGAGCAACGCTCAAACCAAAAAATAAAGAGAACGGCACTGAACTCTGTTTTTGATTTATTGAGGTTGATGTTGTTTTTTTGTTTTCACGACTTGCGCATGTCCCCCTTTTTCCGTTCTGCACCACAAACAAACAAAAAGGTTTCAGAGTCTGGCCGCACTTGCGCCTCCAGCAACGAGTTGACGACGGAAACAAAGAGAGAGAGAGAGAAGCGTGGCTATAAAGCAACTCTTTTTTTGTGTTTGTGGAGGAGGACTGACGAAGACAATGTCTGTCGGGCTGTAATTTGTTTAATTCGGTTATGAATATGTTGTTTCTTGTTTTTTTTTTTCCTTTTTAAAAAAGAACAAAAGTTCAAAGAAAATGAGGTACGACAGGTAAAGTTCAAACAATAAAGAGACAGGTGAAGAGCTATGTACAAAGAAAATGGTTAATTGTGAATTTAAAAAAAAAAAGCTGGTGTTCCAATGTGAATGGGCAGAAAGCGCTGCCGGGAAAAAAAGAAGGTTATAATCAAAAAGGCTGCGAGCAATAAAAAAAAGGAAACAGAGTTCCACAGTTATAGGTGAGGAAAGTTCAAAAGTAATAAAAAAGAGAATGAACAACCAGAACGCGTTGAATAACGTGTGACACACACCCTTGAAGTTATTGACACACACACACGCTGGCACACACACACACACACGCTGCAGGCGGGTGCCGCTGCGGCGCGGAGGATGGTGGGGATGAAAGGAGTCGAGAAAAGAACGAAAAAAAAAAAACAGAGAATACTCACTCGCTTGAAATGAGTAAAACAAAACAAAACAAAAAGAGAGGTAAGAGGAAAGAGGGAGAATAGAAAAGAAACAAGAATTACATGAGGCACTTTGGAAGTTAAATGCATAGGAGTGAAGTTGGGGGTAAACCCGGAGAAAGGGGGAAGAGATGAGAGAGAGAGATTAGAAAGAAGTGGAGCAAGGCGCCATGCAGCAGCCAGCAAGAAGTGGTGGCGGTCAGAATAGTGGGTCCCTTGAGGAACCGTCATGTCACTCGAACAAATGTACGGGTCTTAGCGTTACCGTTTTTCTTTTTTTTTCTTTACGACCAAGTGTCTACGAAAGAGAACGTGAGTGCTCCGCTCTCTACCCTCTCGCGCTTTACCATCTTCATTCGAAATCAAAAATGCAGGAAACTCCAAATCTGTTGAAGAGTCATTTAAAAAAAACTGGTATGAACTTTCTTATTCTGATGAAACCAGACATTGCCATTCTCATCGCGCATAGCGAAACAAACATGCCACAACAACGTCAGCTGCAGTGAAGAACAGGGAAATGGAAACAAAGAGAGAGAAGAAAGAAAGAGGGAGGTTATAGCAGCGTCACGCCACTGTGCTGCTGAAAATGTGAAGAGCGATAGCGAGTGAAGGAACGAATAGTGCAGCACAACAAGAAATACACCACAAAAGTCACTGCTACAAACAACAAAAAAAAGTAGGAAAGAAAGCACAGCATTAAGACCTTCTCTCTAGAGGAAAACAACGCAGGTACTTACGTCTTTTGACACCACACACACACACATCGCAATAAGACACCCCTCTCATGAGCGCTTCGCATCGCTGGTCTCCACCTCGATCTCCGCCTCTGGGATTGTCTCCGTGGTGGCACTTGACGCCTTCACCTGTCGCTGATCCTCCACGAACTCCACCTCGGTGGCGCTGTCGGTGCTGTAATTCTCCACCGTCTCCTTCGGCAAGCTCACATCGTCAGGCTCCAGCTGCTCCTCCGCGAAGTCCTTACTCACCTTACCTGTCTTCAGGTCATACGAGAGCTTCGCCGCGCGTGCCACCTTCTTCCCCTTTTCGTTCTCGCCCATGCCAAAGGCCATCACGCCCATCGAGCCGCCCGGCATGCCATCGCCCCCCTGCAGCGCAGATTGTAGCATAGACGACATGCTGTCCCGCATCTCAGGTGTCAAGTTCGCCCGCAGGGTGTGCTGCATCTGCGCAATGCCGTGGGGGTCCATGAAGCCACTCCCAGGCTGAAAGCGGCCGTTGAAAAACTCCTGCGTGCCGCCCTGCGCCGGCGATGGCGCGCGGGCCTTGGAGAGGATGTCGGAGAACTGCTTGTAGCGATCCTCGTCGCTGAGCAGGGGCCTGCTGAGGCTGAAGGGCCCGGCAGCGATGCACTGAAGAACGCAGCGACGCATCTGCCTCACGTTTGTACGATGCGATGGCGATTGGCAGAGACTTCGCTTACGTGGGCGAGGTGCAACACCCACTTTGCGTTTGCCAATGTTCTTCAACCGTTCGTGTATGTATGTGTGTGTTAACAGTACCGCAAGTGTGTTGTACGTGAGCACTTCGCCAAGCTCCTAGCTAAAGTAACCTCGCTGGGAGTCCCGTGCTGGTCACAACGAGCGTATGGTGTGTTAGTGCTAGTGAGTATACGTTTGTTTCTTAGCAGCTGTGTGACAAACAAGAGTGGAGAAACGAGTGCCGGGTGCACACGTGTGCAGCAGAGATGGAGAAAAGGGAGAAAAAAAAAACAGGGGGAAGAGAGAGAGAGAGTTTGTCTTGAGACAGGCGGAGGAGAAGAAAGGATAGCGCGGGACTGCTTCTGAGTACTAATTACAGAGCGAGAAGAGCGTAGTCGTGCCTGAAGGACAACTTCATTCAGAACGAACGAAAGAAAGGTGGTTACTGCCCTAAAGGGGCGGCGGGCCTCGAGGCACACAGGGGTCCAGCGTCGCCCAAGTATCCACAACGCAATTTCCCTTCTTGCGAGGGCCTTGGATCCTATTGTTTCCTGAGGAGGCACCTCGCGCTTGATGTTCAATATAAATATATCTATATAAAAATATTATATGGCTCTCTTTTCGCATAGGGACGGGCAGCCACGTGGGCATCGCAAGCAATCATCCTCGATGTGGCTCATGTAAACAGCCAAGCGACGTTTCACTGCGCGGAGGACAGCACAGATAAACACACACACACACACACACAGACGCACTGACGCCAACAAACAAAAAAAAAAGCAACGAGGGGACGGAAAAACCAAACGTTTTCTTTTTTAACAAGGCAGCCTCGGTGCCAAAGCGTTGACGGTGTCTTGCTCCGTTGCTTTTTCTTTCTCTCGCTCGTTTTCCCCTTCTTTTCGTTTCGCCGCAGCACCCACCAGCGAGCTAAGGGATGCTGAAAGAGCTGGCTGCGCGACAACACGAACATGTATTACACTATTCAGCCAACACCAAAGGAAAGCCATCGGCGGCCGCGTCACCGCCACTCGAGTAGGGTTTCTCTCGCTCTTCTCACCATCTTCTTACACACCCATGGCATTACCTACGCAAAGCCCAGAACTCCGAGTGGCAAATTTGAAAAAAAAAAGCCAGTCAAGAGAAGGCAAAGAGCAGTAGTGAGCCGAAGCCTCAAAGAAAAACCAAAAAATTCATTTAGGTGTAGAAAGAAGGGAGAGAGAGAAGAGAACGAGAGGAGCAGAAAAGAAAGGAAATAGAAGCTGGAAACGAGGTTCTACTTTCTTATTATGTTTAGATCGGAACTCGCAACGATGGAAACACACACGCAAACCCACACCTATACAAATGTGTACGGCTACACCGGCACCTCATCAATACCCATGGACATCTTGGTAGGGAAGCGCAGGCCCAAGAGCTGCTCCTCCTCGATGCCCAACTCAGCGAGCAGCAAACTTCCACCCATTTTCCCCTGCCCCCTGTCCGCTGTCTCGCCCTTCCCCCGCATCGTGCCGTACGTCGCGTACCGGCTCGCCGTCATGTGAATGGAGCTGCTGGCGGAGCGGTGGGCCATACACACCGGTGCCCACACCCGCTGCGACGCGTAGGCGCGGAAGGGCAACAGACGGAAAAACCACCGAACAAGAAAGCGGCGGTGCTGCGGCGTGTCGCCCTCCATTAAATGCGTGTAGAGGCGCAGGGGCACGGCCTCCTCCGCGGTGGCCGGCACGGGACTCTCGCGCCGCGCATCGCCAAACACCTGCAGAAGGTTGCGCTGCACACCGAGGTCGTAGATGTTCCGCCGCATAAAGGACTTGATGGACCGCGTGCGGTGGGAGGAGGTGGTGAGGGCCCCGCCCTCCCCCTCCGCCATCTCCTCCTCCTCCTCGGAGTCAACGGAGGAGGTGCCGTAAGGGGAGAGGCGCCGCTCGTTCTCGAAGATGACGGTGTCGATCGTGGTGATGTTGTGTCGCGCGTAGGTGAAGTGTCGCTTCAACAGGTAGCTCGTCATGGCGAAGAAGAGCATCGACTGGGCGATACACACGAAGACGCCGAGAAAGGGAGCGCCGACGTTTAATTCCTCCGCGATGGTGGCGCCAACGCCGAGGCCCGTACGAGCTGTCGATGACGCTGCGGTATCGCTCCCAACACCGCTGCCAGCTAGTGCCTCACTCTGTGTGCTCGAGCCGCCGTCAGCGCCACGCTGCAGGAAGGCCCATCCGGAGCCGAGCCCGTACACGGCAAGGGCCACGAACAGCAGCGTCAGCACCCACGCCGTGAGCAGCCAGGTGTAGAGCAGCACCAGCAAGTAGTTCTTGTAGTTGAAGAAGCCCACGCACTGCCCCAGCCACGGACAGTGGTGATCGTACTTCAAGACGCAGAAGTTGCATCGACTGCAGTGGTGCGCGCGGGGTGGTTTGTAGGTGGCGCACATGGGGCAGAAGTGAAGAAAGTTGTTCTGCACGCTGGTGTAGCTATTCGCCTGGGGGTTGAAGAAGAACTGCTCGTTGGGCCGCGACGGCGGAGGTGGCGTGGGGGCCACGACAACCTCGGCGACGGCCTCGGCAGGTGCGTCAACTCCGGCCTCCGGCTTCGGGGCCGCAAAGGTGCGGAGGCGTCCGTGCTGCTGCGCATTGAAGGTGGGGGCGGAGGGCGGGTAGAGGCCTACAGTGGAGTCGGAGGAGGCGAGGGGCTCGTAGAAGGAGCTGAGGGCCAACGCAGCGCTCTTCGTGGCGCGCTGCCGGAAGACCGCTGGCACCCGTCCAGGCGGTGTAATCAGCGCCATCACGTACGCCCACGTTGCCATCGCCAACAACAGCAAGGAGGTGATGAAGAGCACCCACCCCCAGAGGCGCACCTCCGACAGCGCCGACAAGCTCACAGGCGACACACGCGACCACCGCGCACGCTGCCGGTCGTCGGCCGCCGCCGTGCCACCGCCGAGCTCGTCTGCGCTGACATCGATAAGCGGACGCAGCACTGTCGCCGCCAGCACCGCCAAGGTGTCTGGGAAGAGGTAGGCGTAGAAGCTGTGGGCTGAGTAAAAAGTGGTGAAGATAAGCGCAGTGACCACCACAAGGTCGCTCCAGCTGCGCTCCGTGCTGCAGCACCCCATTGAAGCCGACAGGGTGAGCGCTAAGGTGACGTGTGAAAAAACAGACAAACAAAAAAAAAGGATTCGCCGCCTTAACCCTTAGCGATTTGAGAACTCAAATAGCTAAATAAATAAATCTGACGCCAAACACAACGAATAGAAAAAGATGCCCTTCCTGTAGCGAATATGCGCGTATACGTTGTGTTGATCTTCACCAGCTTTTCACTTGGATGAAAGGATCTCTCTAACGTTTAGGTTCTCTTGTTTTGTTTTGTTTTGTTGTTGGCTGCTGCGGGGTGTACAGATATGAGCGTTGCTGGATGTTTAAGGAAACAGCTTCTTGTCGCTACACGAACACCAAAGCTTTAATGCGGTTGCAGCTGTGCGTGCAGTTGTTGGACAACACACGCACACAACAGCAAAGTCGAATCGCAGTCTGACCTGTGGTGCTTTCCTGCAGAACGGAAAAAGAATAAAGAGGTGGGTGCCTTTGTTGTATTTCACCGTTGCTTTGCTGCTTTTTTTTTTCCGCTTGTTACGGGTTGTTTCGCCCTCTCCGCTTCGACTTTTTGTTACGATACAATTGTTTGTTTGTGTGTGTGTGTGTGTGTGTGTGGATGGTGCGACTATGGTGTACAGACGATAACGGGTGAGAGGATGCAAAAATAATAAAACAAAATAAAAACGACAAACAAACAAAAAAAAGAACTGCACAGTGCTCAACAACCCTTAGAGAAATGAAAAGAAGGAAGGTAAAGACCTTACGTCCAATTCTACGCTCTTGTAAACCAACTCTCTCACAACACAGCTTCTATATTCCGACCTTTTTTTTTAAGGAATGCTGCTGTTGACCTGCGGCACCGCCGTGCGCACGAGTGTGGAAAATTAATTTCGAAAAAAGTTTTTTCCCGATTCTCCCTTCACCGTTTATTCTTTTCGAAGACCGATAATTAAAAAGTCGAAGATTATTCGTTCAAAGTCACGACGCTAAATTGACTGTTGATTTTCTTTTTTGTTTGTTTGTTTGTTTTTGCGTGTATGTGTGTATTTGCCCGTTATTATTAATCGAGTTGTTAATGTTGTTTGCTATCTCCTTTTGAGGGAGGAAGTTGTGTGTGTCTGTGTGTGTGTGTGTGTGTGTGTCCGCCCGTGTGCGTGAAGGAGAAGATCGAAGTGCTTGTGTGCGCGAGACACCAATGAGAAGACGCAGAGTACAGCGTTTCTACGAGCGACAAAAGTTGAAAAGCCTTCTACCAAACTCTGGTACGATGGGCCCAATAAATTCAGAGAAAAAGAAAAGGAATAGGGGTTATGTGTGGTGAACGCTCGTTGTTTCAAAGCGATTTATCTCAAAAATATATATGTAAAATATCGAAACCTGGCAGATTTATTGCTGTTGCTGTTGCTGAGAAGGAAGACGTCGCACATGAACGACTCGTTGCTGCATGTGGGAGAGATGGAAAGAGAGAGAAAGGGATGCATTGAGACTTGTCACCAGAAGGAAGAAGGAGAAGCGCTTCACAGGCCGACCGTTCCGTCCGCCAGCAGGCACGAGCGCACCGCTGCTACAGCCCGAGAGCAGCAAAGAAGGAAGACGAGGAGGCTGGCAACCACCTGTGTCTCCGCAATAACGCAATGGTAAACGATACGTGACTGTTTGTTGTCTTCGGGTCTGATTCCTTACATCGGGACGTCCAGCATGCCAGCTTGGTACCGTTGGTTGAGGGAAAGACGTCAGCCGCGCCTTCACCTTCACACGTACGAGCATGAGTCACCAATCCGTTTCGCTTTCGCTTTCCGGCCCAGGTGGTGAACCGGAGATCAACAGTGACGTCTCACATGGATAGAGCCGCACCTGTGTTGCCACACACTACTTTTTCACTTGGAAACACAGACCCGCTTTCACAATGGTGTTTCCTGCACGTTTTTTATTTTGTTTTTCTGTTTGTTTTTTGATCATTATTAAAAAAAAAAAATCCCCAGCTTGGAGAGTTGTCTGCTGTTGTCTTCCTCTCTGCATTCTTGTGCCAAAGGGCTGAGAGGACCTGCACCCATCGCCTTCGCCCGCAGCACACACGTCACAGACATGTATTCCACCTACATACGTCATCACAGCACCACTAACGAACAAACAAACAAACAAAAAAAAAAAAGAAGAAGCCGCTTGGACAGTAGTAGTATTATTATCGTAAAAGTAAGGTCATCAAGGTTTGCCACGTTAACAGAGAAGGGGGAGTACGTCTGAAGAAGGAGAAACACAAGAAAAATAATAATAAAAACGCTAGCATGTTAGCGGTGAAGACATTCAACATACATACATGCACACACACATCTATGCTGGATCGCGGCCCCAAGTTCACCATCACGGTCGGGCGAAAGTGAGGGATAGAACGCACAGGAAAGGAAATACAGAGGAGAAGTGACGGAATACGGGGCACTCACCACACATATAAAAAAAAAAAAAATCGCAAGACAGAGGTGGGAAAGCAAAACAAAAACAAAAAGATACAGAAAAGATATTAACAACATGAATACTGGTAGATAGTTCATCTACCTTTCCGAATTTATTTTATTTTATTTTTCCAAATAGCGCTGCCGTTCTTCTCCCTCCTTTGTCGCTGATATCCTTCCCGTTCTCCAACCGCCCGCGAAGGGAAAGGTGAAGTCCGCGAGAACGCAACCGCGAAAGCGCCAAGAAAAAGCCTCCGCAGACTTCAAGCACCATCACAAACAAACACGCATAACAAGAACAACAGCAGAACAAATCATTCGCTGGCCGACTGAAACAACCTTTATCAAATAATAATAATAATAATAATAAAATTGACAAGACAAAACGCTCAATATTTTGTTGGCAATAAGGAGATATTGTTAGATGTACTTATACATCTCGTAAGGGATGTAAGCACAAGTCATCCGGGTTAATTATGATCATGCACAAACAATAATTGGAAGAGGGCAAAGAAGAAGAAAAAAGAAGAGAGAGCAATCTCAGAAGAAGAAGAAGAAAAGAAAAAGAAAAACGTGGGCGTCAATTATTATTAGGGTTATTTTTTTTTTTTAACTTTTCTTCTTTGTGAAGTGCTCTCCATACTCTTTGGGAAATCTACCTTTCACACACAGTTGAGACACCCGCTGCACAGGGCAAGGAAACTCTCAGGCGTCAAAAGAAGTCAAGGAAGGCTGCTAGCGGCGGATCCGTGACACGATTCTTCTCTTTATTAGTATTCGATTTCTTACCAGAAAAGGAAAGCCGAGAAGCATGAAGGAAGGAAAAAACAAGCCCATCCACACTGTTTAGTGCTTTTGGGAGAATAGTTAAAATGAAGCGTACAAAAGGTTATCAAGCAAGGCAATGTTTGGCGAAAAAAAAAGGAAAAAAAAAAGACAACTCGCTTCTTTGGTGAGATGTTGAAACACGGCCTTAAAAAAAGAAAAAAGCTATATTCATATTAGAACAATAGAATAGAAAGGAAAAAATAAATTGGAGTTTAAAAAAGTTAAAAATTGCGCCAGTAAAAAAAAAAAAACAAGAAAAGAAAAAAAAAAGTCGCAGCAACGAGATAGCATTTGAATCAAATTAGTTCATAATTAGAAGGAAGATAATAACTAAATAAAATAATAAAACGTTAGTCATCCAGAAGAGGGAGAAAAGCTTTAAAAAAAAAAAAAAGTGGAATAGAAGAAAAAGAACGAAGGGAAACCATTCGAGAGAGAACGTTCACAGTTAACGCGTTTTTTTTTTTCTTCCTTAATGCCTTTGCTGAACGATAGTACGCTGAAATGGAAGCCACAATAAGACCGTGAAGAAGTTAGTTTACTTCTTTGTGAGATAAAAGGAGAAAGCGAATTAGCGGTGAGTTTCTTCCGCACCTGCATCACAGACAGTTATTTACTTTTATGATTTGTTTCCCCGTGTTCTGTCGTGTTTGCGTATATATATTTATTTATACTATCGGTTTGCTTTCCTCTTTTCTTTCTCCGCATCAACGGATGACTTGTTATTTTGGTATCAAGATTTATTCACACATCAATGACACTTCTTTTTTCATGCGTTTTAAAGCTTCCACTAGACAAGCTCGACGCGAAGACGGAAGAAGAGAAGCTTGAGAACAAAAAGAAAAAAAAATGGCAACACATGCGAGTCCCTCAGCGCACGTTCGTCTTCGGAGAGAGGAGAGTAAACGCGTGAAGTGCAGGCAAGGCGCCGAAAAGCTTGGCGTGGCCCTGTGCGTACAAACACACAACAAACAAACAAACAAACAAACAAACAAAAAATAGCTAGCTGTGGAAGACCAGCTTGAATGCAAGTGAAACAGTTGAAATTAAAAAAAAAAAGTTTGTTGATTGAGTGCACAGCCATGCACTACGCAATTTCTTTTTTCTACTGCCCAGAGTTTTACCAAAGTACGTTTTTGCACGATGGCGGGGTCACACGTATGTGTAGCACTCGCTGATGCCATGGGTGTAGAAAAGAAGAAAAGGAAAACAAGCAAGAAGACGTTGAAGGACTTGAGCGCTTCTATTTTGCAGAACGAAGAAGAGAGATGTAGATAATTGGTAAAAGAAAACAGAAACAGCGATCAATCAAAGAGATAGTTATACGAAAAAAGGGTTTTGGTTTTTTGATTTTCTTCTCGCAAGGAGTTAGAAAACCTTAATTGCATGCAAAACAGACAAATAAGTAATAAAAATAATTTTTGAGGCACACATATGTGCACAAGGATACTTGTTAGAACCAGAAACAAAAAAAAAAATCTTATTATTCAGCTCAGATATTCTATTGACATTTTGAAGGCTCTCGCGTTAATTTGAAGCGGCGATGACCAGTCTTTAAACCCTCCACCTACTTTATTGCATTGGTAAGTAGCTGTGTGGCTGGTGTGTGCACCTTGCGATGGTACGACAACGCAGCTGATGAACGGATCAATAGGAGGAACCTCACAGCAGCCAGTTTCGTGCATCTCGACCAAGGTGAGCGAAGAGCAGACGGTTTCGATCGCAGAAAAAAAAATTTCAATTTGGTGAGAAAAGGAAAAGCGAAAAACAAAAAACACACAGGTTGATCCTGTTGTTGAGAGAAACTCCGCCATCGAAGTGAAAATCATAGTCATGACTCAGATAAAAAGACAGGGAGTAGATTAAAGAAATGAACAACTCAAAAATTGAAAAGGAAAATAGAATTGCAAAAAGAAGACCACGAGGACTGGTGATGAGTTAGTATCTGCAGGAACAAAAAAGAAAGCAAAAGACCTTTGTGCTCTTCCGCTGAACCACTTCGGCCCGCGGCAAAAGAGCGAAAATCGTTTTTCTTTTGACTCTTTTCACTGAAATGAGAAATGAAAACGGCCAACAGCTGGCTACCATAAAAAAAAAACCAGAAAAAAAAAAAGAATCCATTTCCGTGTCGAGCGCAATGAAGCGCGTTTTTTTTTTTTTTTCTTCTTCTCGGACCAAGTGTAAAACAATAAGAATAATAAAAGGAATAGGCCACAAGAAAAGCAACCTAACCAAGTACAATACCAAAACAAAGGAAACAGTGCCGGAAAGAAAAATATGAAGAAAGCAACGTTGAGTCGCGCACATAGGCCGGGTTTTTTTTTTTTTTTTGAGTGGTGAAGGAGAAGTCTAGTATCAAAAATGAAGTGGAAGACTGCAGCCAGACAAGCCACTACGCGTCCTCACACAACCAGCTGCCTCTGCGCGCGATTCCTCAACGCAATCTGACAAGTACTGTTTCCCAGTTTTTTTTTTCTATTGTTTTAGCGTTCCTCGCGTCATATATATATATAGAGATAAGTATACACGAGTCATGAAGAGAGAAGAAAAAAGAAAAACCAAAGGAGTGGTGCCTTTTTTTTTTTTTTGGTGGTTGGGTTGTTTGTTTGTTATTCTGTGAGTGTGTCGCTGTCCACGCCCCCTTCGTGTGTGGGTGTTTGGCATCCCCCCATCGAGCAAGTCGAACAATACAAAGAAAAAAAAAATAGAGGGACATCGTCACGCCACAGCGCACGCAGCGCACTATCAACTTTTTGGCATTGAAGTACATAAAGCCTGCGCACACACACACACACACACACACACACACACACACACACAAGCTATAAAAAAAAAAGCCACAGTCAAGCAAAACACGCGCGAGCTAGACAACAAAAAAAACAAAAAAAAAGAGGAAGAAACAACAGCGCGTTTTTCTTTCTTTAAAATCGTGGGTGTGCGTGCGCGTGTGTTGGTCATACC
>JASAOD010001901.1:47668-81437 GCA_030849845.1 Crithidia brevicula | reverse complement strand
TCCTTCTAGTCTTTTTGTTATTCTCATTTATGTAGCAGCCCCGCATTCTCTTTTTTGTTTGTTTTTTTTTCCCTTTTTTTTTCTGGCTGCGCTCTTCTTCGCTGAAGCGCTATGCTGTATGTGTACACGGTGCAGTAGTGGGAAATAATCTAGTGTGTGATTCTCGTTTTCACCACTGTCACTGCAAGATAGGCCGCCATCGACTCAATTTCATCTATTGTCGCCCACTTTTTTATTTCCCCCTAGGTTTTTTTTTTTTTTTACTTCTTGCCCAAGCAGCAAAAAAGTCTGTTATTCTCTTGTGTATACGAACGAGACTGGCTTTTGTTTTCCCCAGATAGCTGTTTTGATCTTTTTCTTTATCTCTCTTTCAACGTAATCAAGAAAAGAGCAAACAGGAGACCCGCTAAAAATGACGAGCAATGAAGTTGGAAGTGTCAGCTTAGCGGGTCACAAATTATTTGTTCTAAAGTTGTGTTCTTTCTGCAAAGGTCGCTAAACGCACGAGGTAGATTACACGTGTGTATAAGATCATGACTCTCTTTTCCGTTTTTTTTTTCTCATTGGGTTTTTCTTCATTTTCCTCTGGTTTCTCATGTGTACAGAGAACAGAAATACGTCGGCTTCCCTATAGCCCAACATCCCGAAACTGAATTTTAACAAACATTGCTCCATTGAAAAGAACTTGCTGGTTGTGGATTATTAATATATTTTGAGCGAATACCGCTATTGTCTTCAGGCTCAATCTTTCTCCTCTTTGCGTTCTTGATGAATATCAAGGTCGCTCTGGTTTGCTAAGATGCGGGTGCTCAGCTGCCAAGTCCCAGCAGCGGGTGCGATACGCCGGATACGCATCTCTCCTTTTTGTTGATGAGTTTGGTGCTCAACTGCCGCATGATGCGCAGGGACTCAAGATGACTTCTCACGCCGTTTCACTTATGTCCCCAATTTTTTTCTTTACCTTCTCCTCCTCTCTCCTTCTCGTATGTGTTTCATATTCATGGGAAAGCAGCACGTCTTCGTCACCTCTTCAGAGCAAAGGTTGCACACTCCTTCATCTTTGCACCGTTTGTTGCACAACGTGCAGGACTCCGGTTGTGGTGAAGCATATATATATATATATTGACTCCTGTGACAGCCAAACTATACAGAAAGAACTAATTAGAAATACTTTACTAATTCGGGTTTTTTTTTAAATCCTGTCATCGCCTCGTCATCAATTTGACTTCAGCTCGCAGCAGAAAGAAAGCAACTATCTGAGACTCTCCCTTTCCCTTTTTTTTTGAGTGAAGAAAGCAGCGGCACAGCAACTGAAAGACTTGGAAGGAGTGACTAGCCAGGGTAGTGAACGCACACACGCTTGCACGCACGAATACTATTTTTTCTCTCCATTTTATCTTGAGAGAAAGATCAACTTCGCCTGATACTCGCTTGTGGCGTTTATTAAAATTTCAGCCTTGAACCGACAAGATGTCTGCGAGTAACGGCAGCGGGCCATCTCCTGCCGGCGGGGCGGGCCACACCTCCCAGTCCTCACCCGTGCTCTCGCGCGTCCGAACAGCGTGGACGCACGTTGTCACGCTCCTTAGCCCATCAACGTACCTTTCTGAGTCGTCCTCAGTGCCAACCAGAAAAGCAAGCCAGCCACAGCAGCAGCAGCAGCAAAGCTACGTGGTGGCATCCAACGCAAACGCGTCTCCCGCCACATTGCCCTTCTCAAGCTCACGAAGTGCCTTCTTGCCGTCGAACCTTTCTGTAGGCTCTAGCACCGCTGCCACTCCGTTGCCCAGCGCAGCGGCTGTCCTCAATTCAACTCAGGTCCCCGGCACTAACTGCTACCTCACCCCAGCCGCTAACGCGGTCCTTAGTGGGTCGAGCGCGTTGGAGCTGATGCGTGCCTACCACATGTACGTCCGTGCACAGAAGACGCGGTGGCGAAGTTTCGTGGTCTTTCTCTTTGCGCTTCTCTTCTTCTCGTACTGCACGTTTTACGGGCCGCAAGAGCAGGGCGTGGATGGCCCGGAGGGCGGTGGCTACGGCGGAGACGGTGGGGTGAGTGGTGGGCCGGGCATGAGTGCAGGTGGCCCGGGGGTGGCAAGTGGACTTGCCGGGTCTGCTGGCGCTGGTCCGGCGGCGAAGGACGGGACGCTGCGAGCAGGGCTCTCGGCTATGGACGGGGATGGGATGGGAGAGGACTTCGCCGGGAAGTCTCAGGTGCGCCGCCGGCCCTTCCAACCCCCCAGGCTTGTACGCGTTCTCTTTGGCAGCGCCGAGGCGCCTGGGCGGATGGACATGGACGATGTCGAATGGTGGGAGCCGTCGAACCGCACAACAGACACGTCGGAGCCGAACAGCGAGCGCGGGCTGAACGTCGGCACGCCCAACGCGGCATCCTTGTCGTTGGCGCGTAGCCTGCCGCCGTGGTCCGTCGACACACGCCGCGGCTTCGTGGCCTTTGTCAGCCGCTTCGCAAGCCGGCTGGTTAAACCTTTCCTGACGCCAGAGGTGCCATCCTACGAGCTGGCGCTAAGCGTGTTTTTCCGCACGCGGCAGGCGATGACGGAGGGCACGTGCAATCGTTGTCAGGCACGTGCCATCGAGCACGACGTGAGGGTGGAGCGGATTCAGTACCGCCAGTTTCTGCGCGAACACAAGCTGCGTGTGCCTACGCTTCTGTACTACAACCGCCTGCCAGTCTATGCCATGATCCAGCACCTGCGACTGATGCGGGTGCGCAACTACCAGCTCCTGGATTACGTGAGTCGCGCCGACTCGGTGCTGCGACGGCCAGAGACGGTGGCCAACGACGTCTCCAACAACGCTGCCCTGCACGCCCGCGAACTCGACTTTGAGCTGACGCGGCTGTCCTTTGTCTTTTACCTGCAACGTCTGCACCTACGCGCGTTGCGGCACGCAGATGCCATGCGGCTAGAGACGTTTCACTTTCTCCGTCACCTCAGCTCGACCGTCCCCCTGCTGCGGCAGCTCTGGACCGGGCAGGACCACTGCACGTGGACCGGGGTGTCATGCATCATCGTGCGCGTGCCGCTGAACCTTCTCATCGACGACGACCACCCTGCGGTGCAGGCCTTCGTGGAGGATCTCTTCTCCGTGTGTCGAGGCCCGGACTGCACGCAGCGGCGATGTGTCCCACCCGCGTGCGGAGCCTTCACCCAGCACCTCACCCGGCGCCTCTTCACGTCGGCCGCACCAGCTTACTGGATGAAGTGGGATCGGCTAGATGACACGGCAGCGATGGACGAGATGATCTTCCCCAAGGCCACTCCACGAAAGAAGATCGGCGTCGACGCCGCCACCGCCGTGCAGCAACAACAACAGCAGCAGCAGCAGCAACAAGCCGCCGCGAACTCCTTTGGGGCTGCCCGGCGTGCGTCTCCTTTTCAGTCTTCAACGCAACAGGTAAACGGTGTGCAGGGGCTTAAGGCGGAAGAGGACAGCGGAGTGCATGGCAGCCCGGCTGCCTCGGTGGCCGCCCGCGCTAATCGCGTGACTTCGAGCACCGCCCGCACGGTCTGGACAGAGCAGCAGTTTGCGTACGAGCACCCCAGCCTTCTGCTTGCCGATCCCCTGCTGCTGGTCGACGTGGACGTTGAATCCATCATGGACGAGATCGTGCGGCCGGCGACCCCACTGGCCCAGGCGGCAAAGGTCATGGCGGGCAACTCCGTCGACCCCGCCTCCACCTATCGCGAGAACATTGAGCGTCCGCTGGTGGAGGACCTGTTGCCGATGCAGAAGAAGCTGCTCCGCACCATCGCCTCTGCGGCCCCGCGTGGGCTGCGCTTTGGCAAGCAGAGCAGCAGCAGCAGCGGCCCCATCCTCACCATTCCCCTCACCTTCGTCATGCTAAACCTGCCGAGCATGGGGCTGCGGGGGTACCTGCCGGATTTCTACGATACGCAGTCCACCTACGACGTCCAGGAGGCCGCAACGCGGAGTGGTGGCGCCAGCGAGGAGGAGGAGGAGCGGACGTCAGCGCAGCAGCCGTCGACCAGTGCAGCAGCAGCAGCAACAGCAACAGCAGCGGGCCGGGGTCGCACAACGCAGGACGTCCGCGTGCAGGACCCGCGGTCAGACGTCTACTGGGGCCGCCTCTCCCGCCAACGGATGCTGGAGAATCGAAACCTCTCCTCGGCACGACTGCGCCGCTCCGTGGGATCGGTGCAGCTCGTCGCGAGTGATCTCCAGCGGGTGCTGCGTCGAGTGGAAAAGATTGGACAGCGCAACCACCACGAGGACCTCGCCGCGTACTTCTCGGAGGTCTCGACGCTGGCGCAGTTCCAGAACGAGCGGTGGAGTCCGTATCGGTGGCCGGAGGCGATGATCACCGTCACCAGCGCCATTGCGCAGAGTGCGGCTGCTCGACTGTACCCCATCGTGGAGGACAACGCCTTCTCCACCGTCTTCACCACACCGGTCTACAACGTCGACCACCACGTTGAGGTCTTTGGTGAGATCAACCCCCGCCTTGTCGCCCTGCTCGCCGTCGATATCTCGGGCAACCCGCTCTTGTCGCACATCTTTCCCCGCACGTGGATGTCCATTCCCTTCCTGCAGTCGGTGCGCACGCAGGGCTCCTCCGTCTTGGCGCCGCCGCTGCGCATGCGCGGACGTACCTACAACGCATCCTTCTACTGTCCGTTGGGCAGCGGGACTGATGAGACAAGCCCGTACGGCGAGGACGCCCGGCGCTCGCAACACCGCGTGCTGGCCGATGCCGTTCAGGACCACACCACGATAGCCTCCACTACCGCCACAAGCGGCGGCAGCGCAGTGAAACTCAAGCAGACCAGTGTGCACGACCGCGACTACGTGGGCTCGGTGCTGCTGCCCCCTTTCCTTAAAGTCGACAGCGCTTTGCCAGCGGGTGGCGTTGAGGCCTTTTTTCATAGCACGGACCCGCTGTCTTCTCAGCAGTACCTCTATCGCAACCTCAAAGCTACCTTTGATGACGGGCTGTGGCAGGGCATTCGACGCCTCGTGACACAGCAGCAGGATCAAGAGGAGCAGTAGCGATGCAGCGTGAAGGAGAATGGTCGTGCGCGGGACGCGTAGATGGATTGCATTGCGGTAGAAGCACACGAACACTTCTCACGTAACGTTCGCCATGCAAGACCGACACGGTACCGAGGGAATTGACGATGCCTCCCAGTGTCTTTGTGTATGTGTGTGTGTGTGCTCTCGCATGTCTCTTTTCTAGCTGAAAAGACATTGTGATAGAAGAAGAGCTTCCTTTTTATCCTCTTCTTATTGCCCGTTTTCTTCTTTGCTGTGTTTGTTTTTGAGGTGTGTAATTTTGTGTCTGTTGCATGCGTGGGCTTCCCCCACCCCTCTATTTTCCGCTCCAAAAATCCTTCCATAGCCAACCTGCTCATGTCGCAGTTAGAAGCATGTTTGTCAGGTCTTGTTTCTGAAAGCTGGGCAAAAGAACCTCCTCTTGTTTGTGCGTCAGGCTTCGCTTTGAATTTAAGGAGATGTGGCAATGTTCCGCTGTGGCCTTTACCCTCTCTCGGCGAAGCGGTTGACCTAGCTGGATTTTCCCTCGCAGCCCTGACCGTTGTCTATTTCAACAGAAGCTTTATCACTGACGACCTCGCTCCTTGCGTCGCTGCCCCGTCCAAGATGAGCGCCGCTTGATTTGGTCACCATCGGGCGTATTTATGTATCATCTGACTCACTTCACCTTTGAATTCTTCGATATCTCCCTTTCTCTATTGATATATGTAGCTTTCTTCTAATCTCTTTCCTCTGCTCTCCCCCCTCCGCAAATCCGCTGCGTAGTTGAACCCGAGCACTGCCCTGCAAAGCCTCCACCCTGCTTCCATCACCACCAGAATCCTATATCTAAAAAAGAGATACTCACGCCAGATGTCTTCCAAGATCGAGCGCGACAGCCTCAGCTCTTTTGAGCAGGAGCAGCTGCGCCACATGCAGTACACGCAGCTGGAGCGCCGCCTCGGCCACCTCTTCACCATAACCGTCAACAACGGCATGGGCGGGTCCGCGGTGCGGGGCGTCAACCACCTGCACTCGCTGTGGCGCCGCTTCGGTGCCCACCCCAAGTGGCAGGAGCTGCTCAGCCCCGACCAGCTCTCCCTCCTCCTCTCCTTCGACGAGCGCCGCGCCTTCCGCTGCGACGACGACGACGCCTCGCTGCGGCCTGGCTTCATCGAGTGCGTGCTATCCCGCCTGCCCTGCCTCACCACCTGTGCACTGACCAACGTGGAGTTCGCGTGCTGCTACCCGGAGCTCTTCACAGCGCCGCTACTGTGCGCCAAGCCTTTCCCGGCGCTGCGCCACCTCGACCTGCGCCGCAGCACCGTGCGCGATGAGGAGCTGGTGGCGCTGGTCCGCATCATGCCGTGCCTTGAGACGTGCGATGTGCGGGGCTGCTTCAATGTGACGTGGCGTGGGCTGGAGGAGGCGCGGCAGGTGGCTGGTGCGATGGGCCACCCACCCCTGCAGACGCGTCCGGCCAGCGAGGAGGAGAAGGCCGCCGAGCACGACTGGCTGCAGGCGCTTTACGGCCACCACCTGAACAAGGCGGAGGGCGGCATCCTGGCCCTCTGGCGCGAGGTCCACGCGGATGAAAACGGGAACTGCTGGAATGGGATGGTGAACAGCGCACAGCTGAATATGCTGCTGCACAAAGACACCCGCGAGACCTTCCGCGTCGAGAGCACGCTGGATCAAGACAGGGTGTTGATCTCCGGCACCATGGAGAACGTGCTCAGCCGTCTGCCGAAGCTGGAGACGCTGACGATGCGCTCCATGCGCGTTGGCATCACGCTAGGGCAGATGAAAGCGGTCCCCAACCCGTTTCCCTCCCTCCGGGAGCTTTATATGGAGATGCTGGACATCGAGAACCGCCACGTCCTTGAGGTGGTGGAAGTGCTGCCGAACCTGGAGGTGCTGGGGCTGAAGGGGTGCTTCAACGTGTCCTGGCGCGTGATGGAGCTGGCTCGTGCGACCTGCGGGCCGAAGCTGCGCGTGCTGCCGGAGACCCGCGAGGAGAAGATCGCGGCGGACATTGCCGTTTACGACACCCTCTGGTCCAACATTGAGTCGCGCGAGGCACAGCAGGAGTACAACCGCCTGGAGAGGGAGTTCAGCGCGACACTGCGCAAAATGCGAGCCGGAGACTCGACCAACGGGCCGTGGGCGCTGTGGAAGGAGCTTGGCGGCACGCACTGCTGGCGCTCGCATCTCCGCCCTACGCAGCTGACGCTGCTCCTGTCGCGTGACAAGACGCCAAAGATCACGTTCAGCGTGGATGTGCAGGACCGAAGCAGCAACACCGCCAACTCGGCTCCCGGCACGGTGCCCACCTCCACCGTCGGCGCGACCAGCACCACGGCCACCAGCGGCGTCTCCGGGACGACAGACTCGAGCTCGTGGAGCGTCATCACAGACCCGTCTTCCGGCGCCACGGGCGGGCTGGCCTTCGACGCTGGCGAGGTGCGGGCGTACTTCAGCCACGCCGTGGCGCGCCTGCCCCTGCTGGCGGAGCTGAACCTTGACGGCTGCCCCGTGTGGCCCTTCATGTGGAAGCTGGAGGAGGACCGCATTGACATGCCCTTCCCGCAACTTCGCCGCGTGCGGCTGCGCAACATGACGTGCCACGCCAAGGACCTGCGTGACCTGGTCCGTCACATCCCGTCCCTGGAGAAGGGGGCGGAGGACAGCGCGGACAATGGCATCTTGGTAGACGCTGCGTACGTGCTGTACGACGACTATGCGGGCCCGAAGCTGCGTCAGATGTGCTGCGGCAAGGTGTCTGTTTGCCACCCCGACGGCAGCTGGCATCCCCTGGGAGACAAGATCTAACGCCGTTGACAAAAAGGAAGAAGAAGAGAGACATAATAAAACTGTACATGCAGCAGTCATTGTGTGTGTTGTGCGGGGAGAGCTAAGAGCGCGTTTGAAAGCAAAAAGGTCAACATTTATCACTAGCAACACGTTTTGATTATATATTCTGCTTGATCTTTTAAGCATCACCCCGTCCCCACACGCGCGGCACCCGTGTCATTTTTTTTTTTTTTTTAGCGCCGATGCAGCGCAATACTAGACGACGCAACTGGTCGAAAGAAAAGAAAATTGCCTCGTCCTACCTTAATGTTGTTGTTTAATCTTTTCGATAAAAGAAAACGTGTAAAAATACGCTCTTTATTTTTGGGTTTTTTTTTTTTCGCTGCCTTGTTCTCTCTTCCATTTTCGCCATTTTACACTGAGGCATTCCCTGCAGTGGTGAAGCTGTCGCGGTGAACCTCACTTTTTTTTTTCTCTTTATAAAAAAAAAAAATTCTTCCAAAAGAAACATTCCTCATCATTTTCCAGCTCATTAGTTTCTCTCCCTCTCTTATCTTTTGATTTATGTTTGAATGAGCTCGTGTGTTCCCACTGTAATGTCAATATAGCCATTTTCTACTTCAACTGCCTTCATTTCTTTCTTTTTTTCTAATCTAACTGCAAACGTTTACCGTGTTTTCATTTTCGTCTTTTTTTCCCATCGAGAAGACCCACCACATGCAGTTATGGATCAACTCGTTTTCCCTTTGCTCGCTTTTGCCCTCTTTACCATTTTACAGTATAATTAGACCGCTGGTCTAACTTCGAACCGCTCTCTATCTCCACTCTTGGCATCCTAGACGCGCAAAGCCTGTGATCACTACTAAACCCTGTATTGACCTTTGCTATGCTGTCTCCAGCCCTCGCTAACCGTCTTTTTTCTTCTTTTTCTATCTTCCTCAACGCGGATCGTGCGCTGTAGGTTCAATTCCCGTGCCACTCCGCGTCTCTCGCACAAAGAAGAAAACTAAACTGCATGCAAGACGACACTCGACCCAATGCGCGTCTCATCGCACTAGTCCATCCTTTCTGCCAAGCTTCCCGCCATGCGGCCCCATCCTTCTCTCTTTCCTCTTTACCCCCCGCAGCTTCTGGTGCGTTGCCCAGAAAACAAAAGAAAAGGACTTGGGCGATTCCTTTGTTATATATATTCTCTATTGATTTATTTTTTGGCCTTCACTCTTATTTCCCTTTAGTTATTCATGTCACGCTCTGTAGAAGCGATGGATGAAAGGAGCGAGTTGAGTGGGCGCTCAGCGGGTCCACCGACATCCTGTGAGCTTTCCTCCACACACGCGCAACTCCTTCTTATCGGGGAGGCTATTCGAGCTGCCGCCGCAGACCTCGCCATACCACCCCCTCATACCGAACAGCAGCCACAGCGGCCAAAGTCGTCTCAAACGGGGAAGCTCTCCTCTACCTCTCCCACGGCGCCTGCTGCTTCTGCTGCTGCTGCTGCTGCTGCTGGAGCAGAGGTGCCTCTGACGAGGCCACTATCCGGCAGTCTCAACGGCGTGTCCATCAAAAGTAGCACCACACAGGCAACACTTGTCAAGCCCATTCTAATCACTGCAACCGACCGCCTCGCTGCCCTGCATGATCACCTGCGACGAGTGCAATGGCTCATGAAGGAGTACGAGACGGTCTGCCAGCGTGCGGTGGAGATGCATCTCTTGCCCTCAACCGAGGATGCTAGCCGCGACGGGGCGGAGCAAGCGGGAGAGGCAAAGAAAAGCACGCCTGTCGTGGCATGGCCGGCTCCGCCCTCGCCAAGTCAGCGCGCGGCTGCGCCACTGCCACAACGCCCCGATGCGAGGAAACAAAGCAGCAACAACAACGGTGGAGGGGTTAATGTAAAAAAGCGCGCATCTACAGCGGCTGACCCCAACACCGAAAAAAGCGCGTTAGGGCCCTCCTTGCACCAGCGGCGTGCGCTGGCGAGTGATGCAGCCTTCACGCGTTTCTGCGGACTGCGAGTCGATCCCGAGCACCTGCTGCTGCCGTGGACAACGCCGACAGGGGATGCTGCACCGGCCTTCGGGACTGCTGGACGCCCCACCCAGGAAAAAGACGATAAGCGTGCTAGTCTGAACGGCATCGACATCCCCGACGTCCAAGACAGCGAGCGACCGGATAGCGCAAGCAGCTCTGTCAGTGCATCCAGCGGTGGCAGTGGTCATTCTCAGGCCTCCACCTCGCTGCGCGCCGCCCAGCAGCAGCGCCAGCAGGCCGCTGCCACTGCGCACCTCTCGGCGTACTCGCGCTTCTTCCTGCACCCAAAGTCGCCGCTGGCAGTGGCGCCGGCCTTCGCAGAGGCGGCCAAGACAGGCGATGCGACTGCGCTGGACACGTATCTTGCCTCCCCCGCCGCCTCCTCCTCCCTTGATCCTGTGAACGGCCCGGCCGTGCTGCTCCGCCACCTGCGCGACACGCAGTCCCAGTTCGAGTCCCTTCGCCGCTGCCGCCTCTTCGGCTATGAAGGCCGACTGCGCGCGCTCAAGACTGAAGCCACAGCGCTGTCGAACCAAGACGGCGAAAAAATGGCGGTGAAGACGCCTCCCGCGGTGAAACGCATCGCAGGGCAGTCGGAAGACGAGCCCAAGTGGGAGCACACCTCTGTCATGGTGGAGCGCATGAGCGAGGTGCTCGCGGCCCTGCGCATACGTTTCGCCAGCGAGTCACACTACGCACACTGTGGGACGCCCGCGGTCACCCTCGGACGGCAACTGCATGCCTGGACGCAGCCGCTGCTTCGCCAGCTGAACGAGCTCCTTTCCAACCCCTCCTTGGAAGACGTAGACCAGGATCTTCGTGAAAAGCTGCGGCGCATGAAGTTCGATGTCGAGGAGCTTCAACAGGAGCAGGCGGATGCCATTGCCAATGGCGACATGCAGCGCTCGGAGGAACTGTACTACGAGCAGACGGCGCTGTCTGAGGCGATGAAGGGGCCCTACGACGAGATGGAGCAGCTCCTGCAGGAGTACGCGGATGAGTGTGTTGCGTTGCCCCTCGCCGCCCTGCAGGGGCAACGGGAGACCCTCAACGCCCGCCTCACTCGCGTCATCGAGGAGCACGCTGGTCGTCTAACCGAGGTGGCGCAGGACATCGACCGCGTCAAGGAAAAGCGCCGCACCGTGATTCAGTCGCGTCATCGCCAGCGCAATGCCATGTCCGCCTACCAACACACGTGGAAGAAGCAGTGGCTGGGCAACGGGGATCAGCAAATGGCCTGCTATCGGGCGATGGAGCAGCTGGAACGGCGCCTCTCCAGCCTCCAGAAGGCGCAGAGCGTGCTGGCAGAGGACTGGTTGGCCCGCATGGCGCTCGAGCGGCAGCGCGAGGAGGACGCGGCGGCCTTCACGTGCTTCGCCGAAGCCCGCACGCAGGCGCTGACGGAGTCGCAGCGCAACCTGCAGTCCGTTGTTGATGGCCTTCGCCAGTTCAGTGGGGCGATTCACTTTAGCTGCGGCCACGCCGAGGCCTTCGCCCGGGACGTGCTGCAGGGCCACGTCAGCGAGACGCAGCTCGCCCTCCGCAAGGACCGCCTCGCCCAGTTCCGCTCGCTGTACCTCACGCTGGGCGACTGGCGCTTCAAGAAGTCACGCAACGCGGAAGAGATTCAGAAGAAGATTGAGTACTACACCCTGCAGCAGGAGGTGGCCATGGATGTGATGAACCCCAAGGCGAAGGAGTACAGCCAGGCGAAGCAGCAGTGGGAGGCCGCGAAGGCTGAGGCGCTGGTGCAGCTGGGCCAGCTCGATGATCGCAGCCGCCTGCAGCTGGAGGCCTTTCGACCCACCGAGCAGCTTCTGCGCGAGGCGGGCGTGGACTTTGTCTCTCCTGAGGACGAGCTGGCCGAGCGCACCTTGCAACGCACACAGCGCCTGGTGGAGTATCAACAGCTCATTGAGGAGGGCATCGGTGTGCGGAGCTCCAGCAAAGGACCTGCAACAGCACCAGCCATCACCGAGGGCCCTCGTAGACGTCTCGCCAGCAACGGTCAGTCCAGCGCGTTCGCGGCTACGCACCGACTGCCGGCGCTGACACCCAGTGCAACAACCCCCGCCCGGCCCCTCACGGCGGACATCCACGCCACCTCCACGTCTTTCCCGCCACGGCCAACGGAGAGGGCAGCGGACTCGTCGCGGTCGACGTCGTGCCTCGCCTCCTCGCCCCGCGCAGTAGCCGCGGTTGCAGCGTCGCCCTCCGCCTCTTTTCATGAAGGGCAAAGTGCAGGGAGTGGTGGTGGTGTGTCCTCGCTGCCACCGATTGCAGGCAGGTCCAACACACCGCCACCGCGGCTGCACTCCACGGAGGAGCGTATTATGCATGATGTCTCGAAGACCGCTGCTATGGGAGGCATGGTGGAGAGCGGAAAGCGTCAGAAACGCAAGTCAACCAAATAAGTCTTCTGCATTCACAAAGGCTGCAGCTGATTGAGGCCATGTGTGTGTTTGTGGTGCTGTTAGTTTTGAGCTGAGAAACCACGGCGTTGTTGATAGCATATCATATATATTATCGGTCTCGCAGTTGAAGCGATTTTACTTTCTGTACTCAATTTCTTTTTTTCGATGTACCGTACGTAGTTATAGGATGTGTTCTTTGAAAGAAGATATCCACCACCTAAACCTGAGGGAGCTATTTTTACTCGTCTTTTTGTTGTTCTTCATTAAGAGATGACATGTGAAACTAAGCACAAGGCTATTGTCTTTTGCGGATGTATTGTAGCATAAAAAGAAAAACTATCCTTTTTTATTATTTCCATACTTTCTTTTCTTTTTGCATCCTCTCGCCCAAAACGCACGGCATGTCGCAAAGAACAAAAATTGAGGGAAAAAACGATACTGTGTGCATGAAAGTACATGCTCCTGTGTCGAAGCGATGACCGCTTCCTATTTCTTGGCGCACTTCAGCGAAGGTGAGGTGCGCGATGAGGCACCCTTGCGCCTTCTCTTTGCTTCGAGACATCGTCCATTCCCTCCAACCATTTCTTTCATTCTCTCTCTCTCCCACTCATTGTTGTTTAAAAAAACTCCTTTCCCTTCGTTGGGTAATTCCCATCTCGGTGCGCTGACCCCACACACACTTCCTCTTTCTTGTCAGACAAGCAAACAAGCCTTCCTGCGGTCTTGCGCGTGTGCAGTGCACTTTACTCACTTTGTCTGCAAAAAAAAGAAAAAAGGTTTGGCGTGTCGCGCTGTATCTCGCGAAGCACAAAGCTCTGTACCCTTCGCCTTCTGTGCGGCTGTAGTGCTTCTCGCCTGCAGCTAATTTTCCCCCTCTACTACCGGTAGATTTTCTGCCAGATTGCGTTTCATTCGTGGTCCTTGCCATGTCGTACGCCTCCTCCGCCATCAAGCGGCTCAGCAACGAGTACCGCCATATCCAAAAAGTCCAAAACCGCGTGAGTGATTACTTCGTGGCTCCGCTGGAAGAAAACATCTTCGAGTGGCACTTCACCCTTCGCGGTCCCGCCGGGGATGACAAGTCGCTGCCTTACAAGGATGGCCTATACCACGGTGCTCTCATCTTCTCCCGCTCCTACCCTCTCGAGCCGCCGGACATCATGTTTTTCACCCGCAGCGGCCGCTTCGCCACACACGAGAAGATTTGCTCCACCATCAGCAGCTACCACAAAGAGCTGTGGCAGCCCACCTACGACGTGGCCCTCACGCTCTCGGCGCTACGTCACTTCATGGCACAAGAGGACGAGTTTGGCGTTGGGGCCTTTCCAAAGAACATGGTCGCCGCGGAGACGAAGCTCGCCTGGGCAAAGGAGACGTGGTCCTTCAAGTGTGCCACCTGCGGCCGTGGCACACAGGAGGTGTGGGAGACCGAGATGAAGATGTACCCCGAGACGTCGCCGGAGAAGGAGGCGCTGGTGCCGAAGCTGCCACCTGCTGCGTCTGCGGCTTCCTCTGCTGCAGCGGCGGTTACTGCTGCTGAAACCTCGCCTGAGTTGGCAGGGGACACGACAGGGACCAAGGAAGACGGGAAGGCGGCAACAGCGGAGGAGAGCGCTGCTGCTGCTGCTGCTGCTTCACCTGCGGCACCAACGCCAGCGCCGTCAGCTGACGATGCCCGCTTTCAGTCGGGAGAGAAGGAAAAGAGCGAGGTAGAGGAGGCGATGCCCGATATTTCTGCCAATGCGGCGACCGTGTCTTTGCCAGCTCAAGGGCCTTTAGAGCCGAAAGACGCAGGGGCGGCAGGTGGGCTTGCAGCGGAGACTACAGGCCCTCGATCGCCTCGCTCACCAACGCTTCCGCCAGCAGCCCCGGCAAGGCGCCGAAAGGTAGAGGACACGAGCTTTGAACCCAACGACTCAGCGGGACACGACTTCCCCGAGGAGGAATGCGAGCGATACACCGAGGGGGTGGAGCACACGCTGCCCTACCTGTGGCAGCACTCAGAAGGCGCACGCGATTCCCAGCCAGAATACTCGTACGAGGTCGACGACGATGACTACGACGAGGACGGCGTGCCGCGACGGTGCTTCCTCACCTCTCTGCCCTTGCTGAACGACGAGGAGGCACGGCAGCTCGAGATGGCGGATACGAGCACGGGGATCCCTAATATGCGCTTTGAACCCGTCCTACAAGCCGCAATACGGCGAGAGGCGCGCGAGAAAGCAGCTGCGGCTGCCGCAGCAGCTGGTCTGCCGCCACAGCCGTCACCACCTGCATCACCATCGCCCGAGATGCTATACGCCGAGCTAGCCGAAGTGCTAGCCCAGGGCTTCGCGAATGAAGTGGACGCGGGCGACAGTGCAGCGGCGCCAGTGAATGTAGAAGAGCAACAACCGCAGCCAACGCCACCACAGCAACAGCTGGCAGAGAATGCAGTTTTTGGTATTCATACCTATCGGGTTTCGATACCGCTGCGGTACATCGACCGCGCCATTATCTGGAGTTTTAGCCTGATTGTGCTCATTTTAGCGCGGCGTGCAGGGTGGGCGATGCTGTCGGCTCTCTGGAGTGCGTCGTAAGCTTTTTCTCTTCCTGTGTGCCTTAGTGAGAGAGAAAAGGGGGGGAAAAGTGCAGTGTAGCACTCTCCGAAAAGTGAATCTCTGAGATGGACTAGGCAAAATAGGTGCTTTTACATGGGAAGTGGTGCCGTAAGGAAGAGTACCTTCGCAGCGAACCATGTGGTCTTGATTTATCCCAATACTTGTCTTGCTCTCTGCATGTCGGCGGAATCTTTTTTTATTTGTTTGTTTTCTGTCTCCTCGTCTGTGTGAGTGCTTTTTGTCCGCCACATTATACTTTTGGGCTTCTCTCTCTATTGCTTTACCTGTGCTGTAAATCTCAAAAAATAAAAACCGTGTCTTTCTACGAGAGGCATGGTCGACAACACCTGCCGATGCACAATTTTGTTTTCCCGGTTGGGGAGGTGTGTCGTGTATGCGGTCTGTCTTCTTATTTCCTGTTAAACTCGTTAGCTACATGTTTGGAAATGTTGTGTGTGTGTGTGTATGTGCAATTTGCATCTTTCATGGAGGTGGTACACCTGCTCTTTATTTCTCTTTGCGCAGCCGCTCGTTCCCTTCATAAACAGCAGTCGCTATGCACCGCTCTCTCCAACTGCTGCCTCTCATCACAGCATTCGCTGAAACCTGTGCCGGAAAGCAAAAAAGAAAAGAAAAAAGAGATGCGAAACATAACAAAACTCTTCTCACCCCTCTTTCCTGTTTGTCTGGTCAATAATGCTGTGATTTCCTTTCCTACTCTTTACCACTGCTGAATCGCGCCGTTGCACTCGCTGGACAATTCCTCGCTAAACACACACATACACCGATCGCCCTGTAAACTTCTTTCGCTGATTAGGGGAAGCACCTACTTACAACAAAAAAAGCAATCAAACGACCCGTGAAGGAAAATCTTATCTTTTTTCGCGGGGCCTTGCAGCCCTCTCTCACTCTCTTTATCCGCTTGTTTTTCCCTATTTTGGTTTTTTCACGTTGTGATCGTTGGCGTTTGCGAGTTTGTGTGTGTGTGTGTGTGTGTGTGTGTGTGTGTGTGTGTGTGCTTGCGTGTTTGCGTGCACGAACTCCCGTGCACTTTTAACGTGCACATTATCTTATTTCTCTTCCTCAAAATCAACTTTTCTCTTTTTTTTCCTTTCAACGTTATATGGCGAGCTCTGCCGTTTCGATGAACACCGCACCGCAGGAGCGTGCCGTATATGAAGCTGGTATTGATGCCCCCGCCTCCTCCTCTCGTCTTTCTACGGCGCCAGTGAAGGTCACCAATTGCACGGCGGCGGCGCGCGAATCACCAGCATACATCGAGGCTCGTACACGGGCATGGACCGCTAGCTTTCACCTTCTCACCCAAGACTACCTCACACAGCTCTCACGCTTGGTCGAAGAGACGATACGCCTCGAGACTCGCACCAGTAGTTCAGGTGATGCACAGACAAGTCGTTTGCGCTGGCGCGGTCAGAGGCTCGGCGGAGACGCTGAGGAGGACGCTGCGTTAGAGCTCGACGTCGGCGATCTTCGTCGTGCTGAGCGCGAGCTGCTTCGCGAGCTTCAAGCACATCACAATAGTTGCACAGCAGACGGCCAGATGAAAGACAGGGCCGCCACAACGCTTGTGGGGGCTGCGGATGCTGCTTCTGCTGTCACCACCGCCTCCTCCCGGCGAACATCGTGCTCCTCCGCCACCGCGGCGCATTCAAACACTGCCCCCAAACGCACATCGCGCGTCACTCTACAAAGTCCGGCGACAAAGCGCAGCAGCGCACTGAATGCGCCGTCTGCCGGGCAGCACAAGCGAAGCTCGCGCGCGGAGTCGACCGCGACAGACTCGGCTAAACCGTCAGACGAGCCACCGGTCCCAGAGAACGTACTCGAGCTTTTTCGTCAAGCGCACTCTCTCTCTGCACCCTCTTTCTGCCCGACCTCCCGGGCCTCGCCCAGTCCCCATACGACTCCGCACAACACAGGCGCGAACACTACAGTGACCGACGACGCAGAGGCGGAGGCGCTGGCGCGGCTGTGTGTGAAGTACTTCCTCACCCCCAAGCCACTGCCGGCCCCAGTTACTGCACCTCCACCCTTGCCACAAGTAGATCGGCCATGGTCGTCCGCAGACAAGCATAAGCCCTCCCGCCACGGAGTGGCACAAGGACCAATGTCTGAGTCCTCGCCCCACACGCAACACCGAAGTCGAGGGGAGGCTGCGGTAGCCGGTCCTGGCGGCATCGACAGCTCGCTCTTTCCTCCCCCTGACCTGCACACACACGTGCAGAAGCCACTCCACCCGTCGCGACAGGGCTCACCGGTGAACCAGCAGCAGCACTCCTCCCTCACTCGCTCCTCCTTCCCCCATGATGCGGGAAATGCAGCGGACGGCGGCGGTAGCAGCGGCGGGGCCCCCATGTCCCTCAATGGCCCTGCTGCGTGGCGCAAGCTGATTGACAAGCGCACTGCCGCTGCCACTGCTGCCGCTGCCACGTCAGCCGATCAAACGCCTTTGCCAGCCATCAGTCCTTCACCAACGACAAGACCAACTCCGACCGCCGCAAGGCATGCCCATCAGAATGCAGCGCCGCCCGCCCGCGACGAGAATTACTCCTTTGGTTTTCCCCCGCCGCGCGCACTTCTCACGGCAGCCAACGCGTCGGACGTGCTAGAAGCACTGAGCAAGGAGGAGAAGGACGGCCCACTGAGCCGCTACCTTGGTGGTCGGCTCCTGCAGAACACGTCTGCGCACACCGTGGGCAGAAGACCCGAGAAGGCTCCGGACGGCACGCGGCGCCTACCCGCGTTGC
Source organism: Crithidia brevicula (assembly GCA_030849845.1). Taxonomy (NCBI): domain Eukaryota; phylum Euglenozoa; class Kinetoplastea; order Trypanosomatida; family Trypanosomatidae; genus Crithidia; species Crithidia brevicula. The sequence goes on along the minus strand of JASAOD010001901.1, from coordinate 63,794 downwards.
AGCTCCGTCAACCACCACCACCGCCAACGTCACATGCCGTGGCGGCTGCGGCGCCGTCGCGGTCGGCAGCGTCGTCCGCTCCGCATGCCGCCGCACACGGTGGCCGTCCCATCGCCCAGCACCAGCTTTCCCCGGTCGCACACGGGGGCCACTCACAAGGAGTGCCGCCACTGAAGTCAACGCGAAAGGGAAAACACGCAGCGAAGGGCCCGCTGGCGCCGACGGTGGTGCTGCCGCCGCACTACCACGGCCTTCACGGGGAGAAGCTGTCCACTGCAGAGTTGGAGCAACTAGTGAAGAGCGTGAAGCGAGAGAGTGCGGAAGCGCAAGCAGGCCTGGACAGCACCTACGAGGCAGTCGACGCGACCGCCGAGGCCCTTTATGCGCTGCAGCAGTCCGTGGCCCAGGTGCTGCTGGAAAATGTGCAGCTGGAGAAGGATATCGCCACGCTCGCCCACGCGTCTTCCTCGCCGCCGCGGCCGGAAGAGGAAGGTGAGAGGGAGACGCAGCGCAGCGTCAGCACTGCGTCCACCGCAGCAACGCATGTGATGCCGCCTGCACGGCGTGCGTTGTTGACCCTCCCCGGTCCAGCCTCCGCCCCATCGCCCTTCATGACTTCTCTCCTCTCCAACACCTCCCGCGGCCCACGCCGAACCAAGACGCAAAAGAAGTCGGTGAAAGCAGCATCTGCCACCGGAAAGACCTCCTTGCCCTCCACCGCAGCGGATCGCCACCTTGACCCCGTCGAGGTCCTGGAAGAGCTGCGTGCTGCCACGGCTGCCTGCGAGACTGAGCAAGCACAGACGCTGGTTGAAATCGATGCCCTGTCTAGCCGCATCGCCCGCCACGATTCTCTCCTGCAGGCGGCGGCAGAGTACTGGCGGCGCAACGCGGCGGTGATGAAGCGGCAGCAGTTCGCCGTGCAGTCGCAGCCGAAGCTCCCTTCTGACGCGATCGTTACCTGGCACAGCGGGACAGCGAACAGCGCTCCCAACACACGCGGCGGTGGAGACGAGGGAGAAAGTCGCGGAAGCTCACGGTCGAGCTCAACCTCCCGCATGCACCGTCACCGCAGCGGCAACAGCAGCGGCACCTCGATCGACCGCACAGAGTCCTCCGCCACTCCGTCCAGCCGGGTGCCGGAGCTGTCGGGGTCGCCCTCGCAGCTGGAGAGGGCGCTGGCCCACATGGAAGCTGTCTCGCCCATGCAACCCAGCAGTGCCATCTCCTTCGATCTGCACCCGAGTCAGTCCCGCACCACCGAGAACTCCTCCGTGCCACCCACGGTGCACCTGCGAAAGCGAGAGACGGTGCGGAGGCGAGGAGACGCAGCAGCAGCCTTAGCGCCAGGGGACGAGGATGGCGGCCTGGAGGCCCACAGCCCAGGCACTCCAGCTGGGAATAGTAACCCGACACCTCAGAAGCAAGAACGCATGCGACTTTCGCAGCTGCACCGCTCACGGGTCGACGCTGTGCTCTCAGATAGCTCCTTCCGCTCCTATGCCGCCTCGAGTCCGGCCACCGCCGCCGGCACGACGGGCACCACCCGTACGCTCTTCAGCTCGCCTGATCTACCCTCCGATGAGGATGGCGACAAGGACGTGCCGCAGGCGGCGGCGACGACGACGAAGACGAAAGACGGCGACGCTGATCAGCCAGGCAGAAACAAGTCAGCCTTGGTGAAGGACAGCGCGGCTCTGACGCCGTCGCTACGCACTACCGCACCGTCGCTGATGATCGAGCTCGTGGGGCGGCGCAACGAAACCCGCGCGACTGCCACGTTTTCGAACTTTCTAAGCAACACGTCGGCAAGTCGGCGTGAAGAGGAGGAGGTGCTGCAGGTTGGATCGTGGCGCACTATCTCTGCCCTGCAGTTGGAGAAGGTGGATGAGATTGCGGAGTTCATCTACAGCGTGTTCGAACGTGCGTGAGAGCAAACAGCAAGGAAATTCGAAGCGAAGGGGAAGATAGCTTTTCGTTCTGTTCATTTCTTTTCCGGGTTTTTCCCCTCCTCCTCTCGCTCATCTCTCTTTTCTGCTTTCCTCGGGGTTCGTTTTTTCTCCGCCCCACCGCTGTGTAGCGCGAGACTTTACGCTTATGCGGATGTGCATTTATGTGTGTGCGTATGTTTTGTACTTTTTTTGTTTTTCGACCCTATGTATAAGCCGCTCTGCTGGTCACCATGCGCTATTAAACACAAACACACGCACATACTTGTGTGTGCGTAGATGTACAGAAGAGTCAGAGAATCAGCTGCGCAGCTAGCCCTTTACATTCTCTCCGTATAGACGCAGGAAGGTCCAGGTGGCAAATGGCTCGTTGACGATCCCCTGAGGCAAATGCGCCACGTCTCTGCCGCCTCTGTAATGACCGATGCTCCTGTCGTTGGCGTAGGCGCCGCGGTGGATAAGGTTGCTGCCTTTATAATGACCTCCCTCCAAGGACCGACTGCGTCATATGAAAAGTGTGCCTCTTTACCTTAAAAAGACCGTGTGTTTGATCCTTCACGACTTTACATGGGGCGATGAAAGCCCTCCTCCGCGTTGCTCTCATGCTCCTCAAATCGCAGCAGCCTTTTGGCCGTGCCGCCTCAAAGACTATCAAGCTCATGCATTTTCCTTGAAGGACCGCGTGATTATTATTATTATTTTCTATCTACCACTCGTCACTCTCACTGTGCGGAATGCAGCGTGGCGGGCTTTCGAGGTGCTTTACGTGGGTGCTCAATGTATACTGCGCTCTCTAAAGAACAGAGCGCACAGACTGAAGTGAAGGTGATTTACCAGCGCAGTCGCTCTCTCTCTCTCTCGATCTCTTCTGCACACGAAAAAGCCGGTCGCGCAACACGTTTTTGACCTTCTCCCTTCCTTCTTCTCAACTCTCCACACCGCTCATCTTTTTGCCCACATCCACGTGCATCAACGACGGCAGTCAGACACGCAGTAGTATCATTTATCATGCTCGGTACAAGCGTCGGGCCCCGACGCCCACCACGCCAACTCCGTCGAGAAAGGCCACCCCTCATACGACAAATCTTGCGTCGCTGCTTTCCGCACACCATTCTGCGCCACACCGTCCACCTCGGTAGTACGCCTGCACGTCGCAAAGCCGTTTGCGCCTTGCTGTTGGTGCTGATGCTCCTCTTTGGCATCCTGGGAGTCCTGCTGACTCATCTCCTGGTATCGGAAAACCCCGTCATCGCAAGGCACCTCCATCTCACCCCGGGTTCTACAAAGCCGCCAGAGACATACATCTCTCTGCCTCTGCAAAGCACTAGTCCGGAGAGTACGCAGGAACTGAAAAAAAAGCTGAAACAGTTTGTCCCGCGCACAGACGGGCCGGCGCCGCGCATCAAGGCGAACGGTTTCTTGGCTCCGTACTTTGATCTCGAGGAACGTGTGCTGCCTCGGCTGACAAGAGCGGCGCTGAATGCGTGGGCCGCTCACGCTGAGCAGTGGACCAACGTATCCGAGGAGGTTTTGCTTCAGCACGCCCGGGCGGCGGCGACCACCGCTACCACGACGGGCGATGCGAACCACGATGACGCCGAGGATGCGCACTTCTTTGATTTGCTGGCGTTTCTTCATCCCCCGGCGCAGCAGCAAGGGCACTTCCGCGCTGCCATGAACAACATCCTCGGCTTCGGCACGCGCGTTGGGGGCACGATGCGGGAGCCACTGCTGCACCACCTCCTCCACGAAGGCCTTGGCCGGGGTTACTACGATGCAAACGAGCATCGCTACCACGACGCCGCCGTTCACCTCAGTCAAACGGGCAAGACGCTTTTAGAGAAGGCAGCGGCGTTGTGGCCCTCGTCGCCGGAAGTGGCCGTGCGCGCGGCAACAGACGACGCCGATCGCCTTTCTGGCTGGCGTTGGTCGCTGCTGTGGGACAACTTTACCACTGCTATCCCGACGTCTGTCCGACCAGAACCTCCCTCTCCGTCGCCCTCGTCGGTGTCGCTGCAGAACCTCGTCTTCCAGTTTCCCGGTGGCTCGCAGTTCCGTCGCAAGCGTGCGGCCCTGGCACAGCCACACGACATCTTTGTTGGCCACCGCCCCAACAGACTGTACAACGGCACGCACCTCCGCGAGAACCTCTTCGCCGACGAGTACCACCCCCTTGACGCCACCGGTGACGTGTACACGCAGGAGGTGTTCATCGGTCCGGGCAGGCCCTCTCCCAAATTTTTCCACACCCCGTATTTAAGGCGCGGCGTGCCAGGCACAACGGCCGAGATCGGGACCCCGGGCCAACGTGTTCCGCTAAAGCCTACCCTGTCGACCCCCGTCAGTGAACCGGTCTCGCGTCAACCCGTGCAGCACGCCGTGTACGCGGCGCACTGGGACTCGATGATGCGCAGCGACATGCGCTTCCTCGGTGCCTGTGACTCGGCGATGCCTATGGTCTTCCTTCTCCGCAAGATCAAGAACATCGCAGTGCTCACCGACGTCGCGGAGGCACTCACAGAGTCCTACAAAGCCGAGCGTATTGGGACAGCGGGCGTTGTCCCGGCCGGCGCCATCGTTCCTGGGCTCACGACCACCTTTCGAAAGTCCACCACAGAGGCGGAGGTGCGCGCTCGCCTGGCGCAGCTTCTCTCCCCGGCCCACCACGCGCTCCTGTACGGGTACTTCCTTGCGCAGCCCTACTCCGTTGGCGGCGACGGTGACGGCAGCAGCCCACCGTCGAATCAGCCGCCCGGCTCGCGCAACTACGCGTCCGGGGTGGTAGTGGATGTGCGGATGTGGTTGGACTGGGTGCAGCACCTCCCCGCGATCTCCGTCATCCTCTTCGATGCCGAGGAAGCCTTTGAGAAGTGGGCTGGCACCGACCACACCTACGGATCTCGCCACCTCGCGCGGCGGTGGCGGAACGTCGCGACGGCGGCGCAGACACGCTACTCGGGTGGCCCGCAGTCTCTCTTCGACACCGTGGATTTGTTCTCCCTCTACGACCTTATGGGTCCAGCCGGAACGACGTTCTACAACATATACCCCACACAGTCTGGCATCTACTACGCCGCCCTCGCGCAGAAGGAGGAAGAGAAGCGGAAACAAGCCCTGTACTACACCACCACCATCACTTCTGAGCTTTTGTGGAGGGTGCTAGGCACGAGCGAAGACGTGAAGAAGAAAACGGTTTTGACAAACGCAACGACGGTGCGCAGCGAGTCCGCCGCCGATCCTTATGTGCGCCAGCTCGGCTCCTCCGTCGATGTCGCCATCGCAGCCGTTGACCAGCGGCACGTCACAAGGGTGCTGGCGAACCCCGCGTCTCGGCCATCGCAGGATGCGCTGCCTCGGCCGTGGTTGCTGTACGGGGCTCCACATGAGATGCTGACGCTGCACCGGGTCTCTCTCCCTGAGTTTTCCGCGATAAATAACGGCCTTGGCGCGCTGGCGGAGGCGCGGCAGTACGACGCTGCCAGGCCAGGCTTGACGAAGCACCATGACTTTAACATCGAACATTACATCATCATGTTGAATACGAACATCTTTTTCTCACCGGCGCGTACCTCCTCGCTGCGCCGCAGCGGGATCGGCTCGCATCTGCAGGATGATCAGCTTCACTGGTTAGACACGCAGCGCGTCCTGCACCTCATCTCCTACCCCTTCCCCAAGTCCTGGCACGAGGAAAGCGATGATGGGCGCGATATCCATGACGGGACATCTGTGGATCTTGCGAATGTTCTCTGGTCCACCACACTCGAGCTGGGCCACTACTGGACCGGTGAGGGCGACGGTGCGTAAATGTCAACTTTCGTCTTAACCGACGCGCATTGAAGCAAACAAAAAAGATGAAAGGCAGAGACTTTTTCCTGATGGCCCGTTTGCGTGAACGCTTTGATGTTGTTGTTGTTTTTCCCTCTCCCCGCCCTTCCCAAGTCCTACACACCCTTTTTTTTTTTTAGGCGGCACAGATGGACCTCGCTGATACTCCGTTATTGGCGTCGGGGAGAGAAGTCGTGTTGTCATGGTGAAGTGAGAGATGGTTTTGGCGCCAGCTGCTTTTTTTCTTCTTCTTCTTCCATGCTCACTGAACCTTCCGGCTGCTCTCACCATGACGTTTTGATGATGTCGCTGTTACATTCGTCTTCATCTCTTACGTTCACGTGGGTGCTCTTCCGCGCTTGCTCACGGCGTGACCATTTTGCGGTTTATCGTAGGCAGTCTCGTCAAAAGATAAGTGTGTGTTTTTTTGTCGCACTCTCTGACTCTCTGCACATCAACGTTTCGAGAGTAAGTTGTCCAGCCTTGAAAGCCCAGCGAAAAACTGGGCATCGCCGGCTGATCAGCAGCTTTCGCTTGATATTTATTCTCTGTGCGCATTGACTCTCCCCTCGTCTGTTTATTATGGCGAAACCGCGTCAGTTTGCCACTTTCCATACCGCCTCCCCCCTCCACCTTTTTTTCTTTCTCTGTTGTTGTTTTCTCCCCGCATCCCTCGTCTCGTGCACTGCGCTTTCAAACTGACTTCATAGAAAAAAAAATATATTTCTGCCCTGCATTCTGTCTTTTCTTGCGCTTTCTCCTCTATCTCTCTCTATTTTACTTTATCGCATCGTGCACGCAATGTCAAGCAAGTCGCTGTACATCACCCCCCGCGCGGTGCCGTACTGCACGCTTGCCATCGCCGACGCCTTCAAGGACCTGACTTCCAAGCAGCGCCACTATGCCCACCACATGATGATGGCGGGGTGGTGCGGCACCTCTGTCGTGGCCGCGCAGCTCAGTCCCGAGTCCCTCCCTCTCCTGCGCTTCTTCCACAAGTTCCTCGCCGCCCAGCCCGTGGAGGCGCTCCGGGCGAACACAGCCAAGGCCGGCGTCGAGCCGGACGCCGTGGAGCAGTTCCTCGAGTACTTCGCCATGGTGTACTCCAACATGGGCAACTACATCTCCTTCGGTGACAGCAAGTTAATCCCGTCCATCCCGAAGGAGACGTTCGCGGAGATCGTGGCCAACGCCGGCGCCGGCCCCGCAACGGTGGATGCCGAGCTGTTGGACGCCATCTACGACCTGCACGACGGCAATTTGACCCTTGACTTCCCTCCCAAGGGCATTACGCACTACTACAGCCCCAACGTCACCCGCGAGGACGCCGTGGTTGCGAACGAATTCCTGGCGTCGAAGAAGATCGACGGCGTCAACACGCGCGTCTTCAAGGAGGAGGACGGCACGCTGGTTATTCGCTTTGCGGCAGCCGAGGAGAAGCGGGTCCCGGCAGTCGAGTTCAACGGACGCTCCATCGCGCTGTACTACGGCGACTTCAAGGAGGAGATGAGCCGCGTCGTGGCCGAGCTGCAGAAGGCGCGGCCGTACGCGGAGAACGACACGGAGGAGCGCATGCTGGATCACTACATCGAGCACTTCCAGCACGGCGACGTGAATGCACACAAGGAAAGTCAAAAGGAGTGGGTGAAGGACGTCGGACCGACCGTGGAGACAAACATTGGTTTCATCGAGTCCTACCGCGACCCGTCCGGCGTGCGTGCGGAGTGGGAAGGTTTCGTTGCCGTGGTGAACAAGGAGCAGTCGAAGATGTACGGCGCACTGGTGGCGCAAGCTGAGAAGTTCATTGTGCAGCTGCCGTGGGGAGCGGCCTTCGAAAAGGACGTCTTCACCAGTCCGGACTTCACAAGCCTGGATGTGCTCGGCTTCGCCAGCAGCGGCATTCCGGCCGGCATCAATATCCCGAACTACGACGATATTCGTCAGAACGTTGGCTTCAAGAACGTCTACCTCTCCAACGTCGTGAGCGCTGTCACTTTCAAGGAGAAGATCAACCACATCACCGAGGCGGACTGGGAGGTGTACAAGGCGAGTGTGCTGGTGGCGACGTCGGTGAACGTCGGCATTCACGAACTGCTGGGTCACGGTACGGGCAAGCTGCTGTCGGAGGACGACAACGGCACCCTGAACTTCGACAAGAACGCCATCGACCCCATCAGCGGCCATCCTGTCACAACCTGGTACAAGCCTGGTGAAACCTACTCCAGTGTTTTTGGCGGCATGGGCAGCTCCTACGAAGAGTGCCGCGCTGAGGCTGTGTCGCTTTACCTGTGCCTCGTACCAGAGCTGCTCGAGATCTTTAACCTCAAGACGGAGAAGGAGCAGCAGGACGCGATTTACATCTGCTGGCTGAACATGGTGCGCGCTGGCTTGTGCGGGCTCGAGTTCTACACCCCGGAGACGCAGCAATGGCGCCAGGCTCACATGCGGGCGCGCTTCTGCATCCTCGAGGCTCTGGCGCGTGCGCCGAACCCGATCGTCCACATCACCGAGGACGAGAGGGACGGTCTCCTCATCACCCTCGACCGCGAGCGCATCGCGACGGACGGCCGCAAGGCCATCGGAGACCTTCTTGTGAACCTAAACGTGAATAAGTCCACGGCGAACATCGCGCGCGGTGGGGCGTACTATGCCGACATGACGACCGTGAACGACACCTACGTCCGGTACCGCGAGATCGTGATGGCGCGTCGCAAGCCTCGCAAGCAGTACGTGCAGCCGCACACCCGCATCATCGGTGACACGGTCGAGGTGGAGGAGTTTGCGGGCTCGGTGGAGGGCGTCGTGAAATCGTTTTTGGTGCGCCACAGCGAGGTGCCACTGTGAGGCAACAAAGGCAATGCCTTTCTTTTTGTTTGTATTTGACTTTCACGCTTTTCATACAAATCTCCATTCATATTTTTTTAGCGTTTTTTTGTTTTTGTTTTTGCCCCAGAACACCGGAACGACAGCACCAACTCACCGGATGTCGCACAGAGAAGCCTAACCATGATATTGGTGCTTGCTTAGCTTACCCTGACTACAATAGAGGATCCTTGTGGGTATCCGCGATGCCTCTACGATGCAGGAATAACTTCCTAAACGCTCTCTCAAAGTGTATGCACACACGCACAACTGAGCACTCGGCGTGACTCGACAAACTGTGTTATTATTATTCACGGATTAAATAAATTTCTTTTTCCCTCGCTAATCGCCCGCCTTTCTGTTTTGGTTCCTAAAGAGTGGCGTCCTGAGAGAAGTAGGGATACCCACATTACCAAAGGAAGCCCGTGGAGCGGCAAGGTGGGTAATATTGTGTACCATGATTGACTATTAGTGCATCTGATGTCGACAACACCAATTGTATATCCTCACGAGTAGACCAACACACGCACACGTCTTGAGGTGCATCGCGTCGCGACCACTGAAGCGGCACAGCTCCCTTTCCGTTGTGCATATAATTGCATAAGCCTCTCTATAATAAACCACCTACGGTCGTCTTTCCGCCATGAAAAGTAACGCGAGCGGCAGTGGCGCGCGGCGCGCAGTCTTACACCTCTGCGTCGCTTTGCCGGCTAATCTCTATACAACATGTTGGGCAACCCGCAGGTAGTATATCCCACCACCAATAACACTTCCTCTTTTGCCCCTTCTCGTCTCACAACATTTCCTGTGGAAACCAAAAAAAAGTTTTGCGGCGACGCGTGGGGCTCAAGTGCTGACATGCTCCGCGGTGTGATTCTGCAACGGCAGACGTGCGCGGGGTGGGCTGTTCCGTCTCCGGCCTGACCCAGTTCCCCTACTTTAACGGCGGACCCGCGACACCCCTCTGCAGGGGGGCGAGCCACGCCGACACACAGCCAAGCAGAGCACCACGTCAACGCAGCAGAACACCCTCGCTGGTCCACGTCCTCCCCGCTACACCTTAGAAGCCCCCGAAGGTTACAGAGCAAGGCTCCGGCTTACCATGGGCTGCCGCCACCCTTTCCGCAAACCCCAAAGTGCAAGCTGCGTAGTTTCCTTTTGTTCCATCCTTCCACAAACCCCTCATCCAACTTCAAGTCCGTGTGGCTCAATGGAAGAGCATCTGACTACGGATCAGAGGGTTGCAGGTTCGAATCCTGTCACGGATGACTTTTCCCTGTCACTCTCCTTTCTGGCCGAGACACCCACACAGCCGGTCTCCTCTACGGGGGAGGGATATGCCCTGATGGGAAGATGGGGGTTTGATCTCGACACGGTTAGACTGAAGGTCATGTAAGGTGCTGCCTGCCTACTGGCTGCAGCTAGCGTCGGCGGCAGCGCTGACCTATGCAAGGAATGTCATCAGTAGTCCCTTGCCAGATGAGATGGCTGCAAAAAAGGGCTCTCCTTACAGAGCCCGGTTTCCTGCTCGAAAGGTGCCTCTCAACCCCCGCCCACTCAGCGGACGCCCTAATAAAGCGGATAAAACCGGTCCATTCATTGCAGCCCTGCCGTGCGAGAAAGCTCCCAAGCCCAAGTTCGAAGTGAACACAGCGAGTAAGTGCAATAAAATCGGCAGCACGACCAAAAAAAAAAAGCTCCGCCAAACAACAGAGAGGATCATCACCTGATCCCCAATCAGAAGAGACAACGATTCGGCCTCACCCACCCAGACCGGATCTGTTTTCCCTAGCCCTCGACGCATAGGCAAAGTAGATTGCAACCCACCAAAAGCACTTCCTGCAAACCGTCAAAAGGGGACTGCCATACCCTACCATCTTTGCCAGGAACTTCACTGACATCTTCGCCTTTAGAACTTTTATACCGACACAACCCCTAGCGCGGAGCCATCGGCCACTTTTCCCAAACGCCCCTTAACAGAGAGGTGCTGGCGGCGCCTATCCCGGCGCTATTAGCACGCGCGCCAACACGCAGCCACCTGTGGGTGCTGACAACCCGCCACGCTAGCGACCCGGCTACCACGGCGCCACACTAGGGAACCGTGCTTCTAATCCCACTGCTATATCTGACGGTGGCCTGAGGCCGATACTGGTAGGAGACCACCTGCCGCCTTGATCCTCTAAACTCCCTACTACCGATGTATGCCCCCTTGTTGAGTCACACGCTGTGGAACCACCCATAGCAAGACCGGCGAAATCGTACCCCAATTCGTTCCCACCCATCTGGGAGAAAAGAGCTTTATTTTCGTCACGCCACCAAAACCCGTCTCTAGAGCTGGCCACCACGTAGATGGAGAAGCAGGGGCATTATGCTATACACTACTTAGGCAAAAAAAAAACCAGTTCCAACAGTGCGATGGGGTAAGACACCTCGCCAAATCGCCTTTCCCAGTGGTCCTGCCTCCTAAGTGACGAAAGCCAATCACCCCTTATGAGCAAAAATGACAACTAATAAGTATGAAAGTGCCGCCTGAGTAATCCCAAGATTCGCTCAACAATTTCACCCGGCCTCACCCCCACCATTGCGCGACGTCAGGGTTGTGTCCGTAATCCTACACGAGGTGTTTCCCCTATTGTGTAAGTCAGTAACAACTAATTTTTCTGACCCCCCATTGTGCTGAGTAACAGCATCGATATATTTAAAGCACTGGCACAATTTTCCTCCACCACATCAAGCAGAAAGGAATCATTGGCAAGCATAGACAAAATCTCCACGGACGCGTCCCATTATTACGAAATTCAAAAAGTGCAAATGACCCGAAAAGCCCACCATTATCTACTATGGGCTTCCTCCACAATTTATGCTACTGAAAAGCCCAAAAGACTAGTAGTTTAGTGCTGGGCCGTGGCACAACTATTTCAACACCCGCTTGCCCCTACCGGCCGTACCTCGAGATGATACAACTAGTGTGCATCTTGCGTTTTCAAAAACGGCCGAAAAATTACTAACCACTGCGAACCCCTCAAAGCGATTAGCCCACTAACAGGCCTGGTAAACTCTGGCGCCAAAGAGAAACCATATAGGAGGGCCATCTTTCTGAACGCCACCCCAGAAACACCACCCCCTACCGGCGCTAGTAGCTTAGAAGGAGGACTCTGCGCAATAACTTAGCAAAAGGAAAGGGCCGTCATGATGGATTACCCCTAAGGTGTAGAGGACTAAAACACTCGCAGCAACAAGACGTGAGTATCAGGCTAAGCAATAGCAGGCCTCCAGAGCTCTGACTTAAAAACAAATCCCTTGATCACTGCCGGCACTACTCTTTCCAGTCAGCCTTAGCGAGGGACCTCATCACTAACCCGCCGCCAAAATAGACCTATAGAACTATTTGGTGGCCTATGTCTCTTTGCCCCAACAAACCAAACACTCTATCGCAGAATGATGGAGACCACAGAGCTCAGAGAAGGTCGCTGAAGCCACTACGCAGGTTTACAAAGGAAGGAAAAACTGGCTGAATAGCATCAGCGCCTGTAGGCATCAAACGATATTTTCATCCTCAGATTCGGATGTGTCAGAGAAACTGTCTCACTGAGTAGATAGACCTTTCGCTCTTCCGAAAACCCGCCGTTTCAGGTCTCCTCATATCAATTTTCGATCTACCTCTGTGCCTAAAAGAACCCTTGTTTTATGGTGTTTTATTTGCGTTCACCTGGTCTCGCAGTTGACGGTGCCCTCTTTCATGGCTGAAAACCAAGACTCTAAAGGCTGAGAGGCGGCTTTTAAACTATAAGGCGGGTGGTGCTCTTAAATTAAGCTGACACAGTTTGAACAGTTGCCGAAAAGGGTCGCCCATGACGCGTGGGTCTGAAAAGATCATGGAGGCGCTGATTTGAGAGAGACCCAGGTGATTTTTTTTCCTTTTTTTGGCAACGGTCGCCTGCTGTGCGCTGATTTGCGAGCTTTGACTATTTATTAAAGGGAGCGGATCTCCCAAACACAAGAAGTTTTGCCCATGCACCTCACCAGAGCTGTGGGAAACTTCTATGGGTAACGCCGGAGGGACTATTGGATAGCTTTAGTTTTACTCCTTGTCTTCTCAGCTTTCGCTGTAATTCTTTCTACTACGCCGCGGCCGCGCTCGACTAAAGGGTAAAGCAACCACACCGGGTGGCAACTCCCCACCCCCTCCGGTTTAGTTTTACTGGCCTAAAAACAATCTATCATGAAAAAGAGGGGTGTTCCCATCTTTAATTTTTGGCTTTGAATCACACTTTCTTGGTGGGGCATTCTGGGCTGTAACCTCTTCCTCTTGGGTTTTCGACGACTAGCTCCTCTGGCTGAGAGATGAAACCTTACAGCCGGCAAAAAAACCCTGGGAAATATGCTGTAAACGGTTTTCGGTATAACAGCACATGCATTCAGCGGCAGCCGATCACGACGGGACAGGTATCTCACCTAAAATCTGCCAGACCCTTTTTCATACTGACCTTGGACCTGGCGCGGTTTTCAACCTAGTAAGAAAATGCCGAAATCAACAAAAAAGCCAGTGCATAAAGCTGGATGCCTTGGGTGGGGAAAGGTGAAAGGGAAAAGAAGGTCAATAGCAAAGGATAGTGGAAGATGTTTTGATTCTAAACACAACCATGATCCCTCCCGAAGTAAGCAGAGCTGGAGGGTTTCGAAAACTGATAAATTTCAAAAGAGAACTGAATAGGTTTCTTATTGCAATACTTTTCATAACAGGCGAAGTGATAAGCTCTTTTTGGAGGTCCGCCTTCAAAGCAGGACAGAAAAGGGAAAAAAAAAATACCGATAGTTGCGGACTGCTCTTAGGAAGGCGAAAAAAGGAGCGTTGCCAGAACCCTAGGATCACTGATGCTTTCCCATTTTCCATCATCGTTGATGCATCCAATCATTTCACCCCCAGACACTGAGTAAAGCTGAAGCAGAATTTAGGCCCGAGGCCTTAGCAGGTCCAAGGACCTTCGCCATCTAAAGCGTTTATGTGCGAATTACGCTTGTTAGCGCGTAGGTGGCGAGTCCCCGTGGAAATGCGGAGCTGAAAAGAGAAGTCAGGACATCTGCATCTAGTGCATTTAGAAGTCATATTTGTTAGACAGCAGATCAATTTGAGGGAGACCCCTATTGTTCAGCCAGCTGCCTCAGTCACCCCCGGGCATGGCGGGGCGGAGGGGGAACGAGTCGATGCAAACACTTAAAAATCAGGTAGAGGGAAAGCCAGCATAATACCCGCTAGCTTGGGGACTTAGCATCTGCGGCATCACCAAGCCCGGCGGGCCCGCAACGTTCTTCGCTTAAGGCCACCTTCTACAGGCTAAATTGTAGTTTCATACCTAGATACAATTCGAAATGACATAAAAACTCGGTTTGGTTTATAGTGGATTTGAATTATGAGCAAAAAGTCGCCGTCTGGCAATACGCGCCCCAATAGCGAAAAAAAGATGAAAGTGTTGCGGAAAAAAAAGACCTGAAGAAAAGAAGCCTTGGGACAGAGGAGTGCCGGAAAAGCATCGCGCCAAAAAGCAAGCTAGCTGCAACCTTTGTGTGCGTAAGCTAAGGGCCATCAGCCTTGCCAAAGACACTGTCGCGCTCGTGAAAGGCAGGCTTTCGCTTTATTGCAAACTGTCTGGCTGGATCTGGGAGCAGACGCTTTCCAAATGCGAAGGCTTGATGGTCTTACTTAGTAACCGCGGCCTTGGTCACATATAGATATCTATGCTGTAAAGAAAAAAGCTCATGGGTTTTGTAGAGTTGCAAGTTTGAAGCTTTAGTGGGTGATCCTAGGCAAAGCTTTGTGGCGCGGTCCTGCTTTCCAGGGATTTTTCCAATAATCCCCGAGTCTCTCCCAACGTGCTGTAACGGGTTTGGGGGCTGGGTGGTGGTCGCCTGGGGCCTTTCGTCACGGTTAGTATGCCACCACTGGCTCACAGACATCTTGCCGGTACTGAGTGGCATCCTGTATTCACATTCTTTTAGGAAAGGCAATGATACTTATAGCTTCATGCTCTGCAGGGTCCTTTGGTGTCATCGCGTGCGTGCTCTCGTTTCTCATCCCTTGTGACCTGTGGAGCTTTCGGGGCCCTTATTTCATGCAAACCCCAAAAAGCTGGCATGCCCGTCGTGATGGCCTGGTGCTGGCATCCCCCTGTGCTATTCCACTGCGGATGTCTATTTTTTTTTCTCCCTCAGAGCCTGCGACGCGTCATTGGCTTCTACCCGGGGACTGGGCGGTGCTGCTTTTTATTTCTCTGGGGGTGTTTGCTTTGCCTCGCTCTGGCGTGGGTCATCGCTGTTTAATAGGCGTGCCCTTTAAAGTACGTTCTGGCTTTCTTTTTTGGTGCTTTTTACTGGCAGTCGAGGGGGGCACAGATGCTTCCTAAGTTCGCTGTTTTTAAACACCCCCACAGTGACTCAGAGAGTTTAAGCCTTAAAGTACTTTTGGGTAGCTTTGATTGTGGGTATCTTCTTTACAGGACCTTGCGTTTTGGTCTGCGGCATTGCTTTGTTTTAATTCGGTTTCTGAACGGGAAGTGGTTTACTGGCAAGCTTTTGGCGTTGCAATGGTTGTATTTTTACCCAATACCGCGGCACTTTGAACCGTTTGCATGCTACTGACTCCGCTTTGCTTCTTTCATCTACGGCTGTAAAAGTTACAGTTTGCAGTGCTTTCCCTCTTTGGGGGCTTTCTCGGCTGGACAGTGCTGTCATCCTCTCAGGCCTATCAGCACGTCCATAGGCTGTGATGGGTTTTGCTGGATGTGACTGTGCCTTTCTCGTGGCACATGCTATAGATAAGTCGGCTTCGCCAGGGGGTCTGCGCAGAAAGGGCTTTTTGCCCCTTTTCCCTGTCTATGCCCTCTGTTTTTTGTCGAGGCGCTAGGGGCGGTCTAGCCTGGGGCTGCTTTTTGGGCAGCGTTTTTTTTTTAAGCGATGGGAATGGGAGAGGGCGCGGGGGCAACGGCTGGATTGCTTTATTCCAGTGCGGGTATGCACTTGCTTTGAGTGGGTTATGATCCGCGATCTCGCGGCATTGTTAAAAAAAAAACATGGACGAGGGGAGGGTGGGCCTGGCATAGGAACGGAACTATTATTTCCTTGTTTTGCCACGGTGTGGATCTCCCACTTTAAAATCAAGCCTCCTCATGCTTTCAGTAACATTGTCTTTTTGACTGGGTCCCTTTCACCTTCGGAATGGCACTGTTTTTGCTTTTGGCATCGTCATTCACCTTAGGGTTGCTACTCCAAGAGCTAAGTCGAGTAAAAGTATTGCTTTCTGGCTTGTGGGTAGAGGGCCTTTCTTTTGCGTGGTCTCTCTTTCCGGGTCTTGGCGGGTGGTGTTTTTTGTTGGGGTGGGCCCGGGGCCCTTTGTTTTGGGCGTTTCTTGTGTGGGTCACCCGTTCATTATTATTTTTCCGTGGCGCGCGGAGAGACGGGTCTTTCTTATGGGGGGGGGGGGGGGTGGGTGGTTG